>JASANH010000446.1:0-293746 GCA_030248295.1 Mesodorylaimus sp. YZB2_4 | reverse complement strand
GGAAGCAGCGGTACATCAGGCTCCGAAAAAGGGTCTAATTATGCAGATAATCCTGTTTTATTTAATCATGCACTCTACATAACGCCCTGTGTATGCCGCACTGGTGGGTAGGTTGGCCATCACAAACAGAAAGTGCTCACGGCTTCTCACCAAATACCCGCCCCGCACTGCACAGTCACTTCACTCCCTCAAGAACGCGGTTCTGCTGCTGGACCGTGATTACAAGACGCGCCTGTTCTTTTATGCAAGAGACTAGCGTTTCTGCTGCCAGCCTTGACTCACAAATCATTTGAGACTATTTCACAAAACGCAAGCATGATTAAAATTGATTCACTAAAAGCTGCTGCATCCTAGCCCAGACAGAAGTGCCGACGAAAGGTACATGTACTGTGTGTGCTTGACCTGTTGAAATGTGATTCTGTCAAAAGATCGCAGTAAAAAGGTCGCACGACAAAAGGTCGCAGCGAAAAGATCGCACGACAAAAGATCGCAAATACAAAAGATCGCATTAGAAATCGGAAAGGGAAGGTCGCATGGTAGGGAAGGTCGCAAGCAATAAAACCATGATGACGACTCTGACAGCGCATTTATACTTGTGCTTGTACATTGAGCAGTTGAGTCAGCTTGTAGCCATTTTAGCTGCTTCTTTCTGATAGTTGGTTTGCGATTCTCTGCAAGGCGCCTTTGAAATTTGCAAAAAGTCAGAAAGGTAAAGATCGTGAACAGCATCAAAGATCGAGCATCAGGAGCTCAAAAATCGACTCATCAGATTATCGGCGCAGTGACGGCTGAGTTGCCAGCTGCTATTCAAGGTCAGCTTCCATGCATGGAACGTACAGCTTAGAGAACACGACGGGGAGTACTCGGCGATTTGCTTCCAAATCCTCGATCGCTGGAAGACTTGAACATTCCTCCGGAATTTCAACGAAGTGAAGGTAGCTAACAGTTTTTATTGCGCGACAGCGGCGAAGGTCCAAATCGGATTTTGATTTCTTCTATGGGCAGGAATTTGCAGCTGCTATCGCACAGCCCTGACTGGTATGCAGGTAACAGAGATATCACGGATTATTTGCGAGGTGTCGCTCATAATTAAAACTTTTAAAGTATGCTTTTTAAATGAAACACTTTATGCTGCGCGTTCATGACAATACAGTATATGTAAAATGGAAAAAGATTTTCTTGTCGTGACGATACAGTTGCGCGCGCGTCGTGCGATTTTTTGTCGTGCTATCTTTTTACCCTTGCCATCTTTTTGTTGCGACCTTTTGTCGCGCGACCTTTTCCCCACGATCTTTTGACGCGCCACGGAAAATGTAGTGTATTTGGTTGACTTAATGACCGCCTCATAGAAACATCTAGCCATTTGCAGTATATTATGCGGTTCTTTAGACCACTGGTCGCTAGGTCAATTGATGGACGCTTATCCTCTTTATGTAAGGGCCGATCTAGCATAGGAGCAAAGTGAATGTAAAGAGAGTGTCACTGCGACCAAGCCGACTTTTCGTAAACATAAGGGCGCCTGCCTGTCAAATGCCTAAAATCCTGATTTGGTTTTGAAATGTGCATGCCAAATACTGCAAGCTATAACATCACTTTGTTTATTTCGTGCAACAATCCATGTTTTATCAGGGGCACAAAATGGCAAAACAAAGGCTTGCACACAGACCTAATGCAACACCTACACTCTATGAATATAAATCTAAAAACCCTTGGCGTTGTTTTTCTCTGATAGCCTTATTTTGAGCATAGGTTTACAGCTTCGCCCGCACTGTTCATCAAAACAGTCCCCTCAACGTCGAAGACATCAAGGGATGTTGACGAGGACATAGTTCGCGATTGGGATGTGCTTACCCATTCGAAGCCTATGGTGATAACAAGCATCCTACGCCCTAATATCGAATCTTGCTGGATTGTTCAAGGCGGCTTGTTTACTAAAACCGCGTCTTATCTTCAATAAAATTGACAAGGCAGCACTCTGGGTTCCGTTGCCGACATTTTCGAGACCCAGACGTGCAAGCCGGGGAAGAAGAAGCAACGTTTTGTAGCTCAATTGGCCCGAGCACATCGAGATGAAGGTACTGCTGTCTTCCATTTTGGTTGCCTTTATTTTTTGTGTGTGCGATGCCAGACAAGAATGTTTGAGTGTCCGCGGTCACGTACGATGTGGCCACCAACGCCAAGCAAGTGGATGGGGCAGCAGCGGAGGTCACCCAAAGCGGCAGCCATAGTGGTAGCAGTGGCTGGGGTCAACGCCAAGAAAGTAGCGGAGGCAGCAGCTGGGGTCAACAAGGCAGTGCTGGCAGTGAGCAACCTATTTTCATCAAGCTCATCGATGAAGATACTGGTGAGCCATATGTGACCTAATGCATTACACCCGCAATATGTCAATGCGCTTTCTACACTCCCCTTCAGGCATTTTTCTGTTTTAGGTGGCCCAGACGATTGGATGGATGAAACATACGCTAGTTCGAGCGGTGCATTCCAACTGCACGGATGCGCCTCGGATGGCCCCCTAGGTGGGCATATTGAGCCAATGCTTCGTATTTATCACAAATGCAAAGGCACTCCTAAACGATTCACGGTCGAAATTCCAGTTGAATTCATTGGCAAGGAATACAACCTGACCACCGTCTTCAACCTGCAAGGCCCGCTGCAAAATGAGGTCGACGATCGTCATTACCCAGTTCCACCCTGCAGCGGAAAAAGAAACAAATTCTACTTGTTCTAATCAAATGACTGCAAGGTGGAAAGTGATTACTAATCCTAAATTTAGGCTTTTTGTTAGAATAATGGATTCCAGGAAGGGATAGTGATATAATGTTTTTCAATCTGGGCTTGTATGATCAATGTCGTTGTTTCCAATAAGACCCTTCGCATCATATTGGCAATTTCTTGCCTCCAAAAGTCCCTTGTGACTCCCTCAATGCACGAGTTAGCTGCAAAGTGCGGCGCGGATCAGAAACAGCGGGAGCAAATATGATAAATAAGGTAGTGAGGTAACAAAGACATGCAAACGAATCAGTGTTCTCTGTCCAATGCCACGAAGTCAATCTTATACATAAGTCTTCCGTGCAAATGTACAGTTGAAAATGATTGAGACTGAAACAACTCTCATGTACCTCGAAAACCATACATGCTTGCAAATGTGATAATGCTACCTGTTACAGCCGAGTGTTCGACTCGCGACCAGTAAATAATTTTGCGCACTGTGTCCCTTCACCCTCGAATACGCATGAGCGTTTGCTGATGAGGAACATTAACATAAAATACCAAATACCACACCAATTAATAGAAGTATGCCGTCGCTCTTGGCGAGCTCAGGCTTCGGTTGCCAGCAAGAAGCGGAGATGCTGTTGATGGACAAACATACACTCCCACAGTAACCCCGACGCCCCGAGTTTCTGAATCGGCTTTACAAACACAGCACATAAGAAGTTATCAATTTCGGTCAAGGGCAGGATAGAAATCAGATGTTCCACATTGTCCAACGATTCCATTCTCGCCCTGGTCAACCTTTTTACGGAACCAGGATCGAACCAGACCAGAGCGGCCGAACCAAGAACAAAAGAGGATCCACACCGCTCCTTGTGACTAACTCGTGCGTTTAAGAAGGACACTAGGCAACTTCTGAAGGCGACGAATATGTTGTGGAGGATGTTATTGAAACAACGACATTGATAATACAAGTCCAGGTTGCATAAAGATTATTTCACTATCCCTTATTCAAACACTCTGCGATTAGTCTAATTTACTATCCAATAATCACCTTTCCCCTCGCAGCGATGCCGTATGAGTTAGAACAAGTAGAATTTGTTTCTTTTTCCGCTGCATGGTGGAGCTGGGTAGTGACGATCGTCGACTTCATTTTGCAGCGGGCCTTGCAGATTGAGGACTGTGGTCAGGTTGTACTCCTTGTCAATGAATTCAACTGGAATTTCGACTGTGACTCGTTTAGGAGTACCTTTGCATTTGTGATAAATACGAAGCATTGGCTCGATAGTTCCGCCGAATGCATCTGAGGCGCATCCGTGCAGTTGGAACGCACCGCTCGTGCTAGCGTACGTTTCATCCATCCAATCGTCTGGACCGCCTAAAACAGAAAAATGCATGTCGAATAGTGGAGGAAGAGGGAGCCCTAGGATGCACCTTGACATAATGCCCATGCGGTACATTAGCTACTAGCTAGCAAATGGCTTACCCGTATCCTCGTCGATGAGCTTGATAAAAACTGGTTGTGCATTGCCAACACTGCTTTGTTGACCCCAGCTGCTACCTCCACTGCTTTCTTGTCGTTGACCCCAACCACTGCTACCGCTGTGGCTGCCGCTTTGGTGACCTCCGCTGCTGCCCCATCCACTTGCTTGGCGTTGATGGCCACATCGTACGTGACCGCGGACACTCAAACATTGTTGTCTGGCATCGCACACACAAAAAATAAAGGCAGCCAAAATTGAAGACAACACTATGAGTATCTTCATTTCGATGAGCTCCTGTAGTACAAGCTACAAAACCTTGCTTCTCTTCTCCGTTTGCACGTCTGGGTCTCCAAAGTGTCGACACTGAACCCAGAGTGCTATGTAGCTCGTCAGTTTTATAGAAGATAAGACGCGGGCTTGGTAAACAAGCAGCCTTGAACCATCCAGCACGGACTCGCTATTCGGGCGTAGGATGCGTGCTGCAAGTTATTCACCGTGCTTCAAGCATTTGGATGTCTTCTGCCGGAGTGGGCTTTTCTCAAAGGCGTATCGAATCTTTTCCTCTCTGAGATAACACATAAGAAAATATTCTTACCACCCTAAGCAGAAGTGAAAATATGGGGTAGGAAATGCGAGACTAGCAAACAAGGCCATTGCTGCCTTCAGAGGTGCCAAGGGTATCAACGGTGAGGAGTGTTTTCCTCATTTCCCCCACACTGTACGGATATTTGCGTGATCATAAACTGGAAGTGTCTGATAGCGTGCAACATCTTGGACATAGATAACGTGTTTCTTGATACCGATCTAAACCTAAAATTCGCAACTAACGTGATACTTTAGGCGCGCTAGACATAGGCTTTGAAAGCTTGATCTGATCACCTCAGGAACTGTTTTCAACGCACTCGTTCTGTGCTATACTACGGTTCTTTATGCTAGGTTCCTGCTTAAAAAATCATTTCTGACCACGAATGTGTACAATTTTATGCCCTGAGATTATATCTGAATGACTGCAGTATTTTTTTCTGAAAGGTCTAGTGTTTTGGTCGAAGAATGTACTGTAGACTTTGTGACTGTGTTTGACGCTCTTCGAGTGCGCTGATATGCGTTTGTCTGTGAATAAAGCACATACAGTATATGTGAGTCAAGGTGATTTATGTAGTGTAAAGTTGGCAGCATAGGAAGCCAGCTGTGGTCTCGCCATCTCGTCTGTCGACATTTGTCGTGAGCGGCTGTGAATTTTCGTTTCGTACCCGACTCAACTCGTTGCGTGAAGAGCCAAAATGGCGGACGCTGAGACCGTGAAGAAGATCGAAGAAGGCTTCAAGACGCTGCAAAACGCCAAGGACTGCCAGTCGCTGCTCAAGAAATACCTGACGGCCGATGTGTTGGCGAAACTGAAGGGCCGGAAGACGAAGCTGGGCGCCACCCTGTTGGACGTCATCCAGTCGGGTAAGTGCGGTCAGCTCTGGGGAGGGGCCTTCGAACAGGGACACTCCTCATCGGCTTTCACGATTTAGGAGTGAAGAACCTGGACAGCGGCGTCGGCGTGTACGCTCCGGACGCGGAGGCCTACACGACGTTCAAAGAACTCTTCGATCCGATCATTCAAGACTACCACGGCGGATTCAAACCGACCGATCGTCAGCCTGCCACCGATCTCGGCGAATCGCGCATCGGCGAACTCAAGGACCTCGATCCCGAGAAAAAGTTCATCATCTCGACCCGAATCCGATGCGGCCGCTCGCTCGCCGGCTACCCCTTCAACCCGTGTCTCACCGAAGCCGTAAGTGCACGTTTCTCACAGTAGGTTTGGGGGAGGACGTGACAGACTGCGCCTTCCTTGCAGAACTACAAGGAGATGGAAGCCAAGGTGAAGAAGATCTTCGAGAACATCCCGGACCCCGAGCTGCAAGGCACCTACTACCCGTTGACTGGCATGACCAAGGAAGTGCAGAATCAGCTGATCGCCGACCACTTCCTCTTCAAGGAAGGAGACAGGTGAGTGCTCTCTCCTCGCTCCCCACCCGAGCCAAGGCAACCCGCCATTCCAGGTTCCTGCAAGCCGCCAACGCCTGTCGCTACTGGCCGAACGGACGCGGCATCTTCCACAACAAGAACAAGACCTTCCTGGTCTGGGTCAACGAAGAAGATCATCTGCGCATCATCAGCATGCAGGAGGGCGGCGATGTCGGAAAGGTGCTCGACCGTCTGATTCGGGTAAGCCATTGTCGTTCGCTGCCTTGCCTCCTTAACTAAGCTTCTCGACCTTGTCAGGGCGTGAAAATCATTGAAAAGCAGGCACCGTTCTCGCGCGACGATCGTCTGGGGTGGCTGACGTTCTGCCCGACCAATCTGGGAACGACCGTTCGCGCCTCGGTCCACATCAAGATTCCCAAAGTGTCCGCCCGGCCGGACTTCAAGAAGATCTGCGCCGACATGAAACTGCAAATCCGAGGTGAGTGCGCCCAGACTGGCTCTTGCCCTGATCGCAAGTGAGGAATCCTCGTTGCAGGCATCCACGGCGAGCACAGCGAAACCGAAGGCGGCGTGTACGACGTGTCGAACAAGGCTCGTTTGGGGCTGACCGAGTTCCAGGCCGTCAAGATGATGTACGACGGGGTGAAGAAGCTGATCGAAATGGAGAAGAGCGGTTGAGGGCGAGCAAGCCAGTGATGAGCCAGCGATCAGTGATCGTGCTTTTTTAGTGCGAATGTTTGTAGCGAATTCTCGAAATGCTTAAACTAAAAAACACGTAGGAACAAGGCACGCGTTTTGCAGCAAATGGCAACGTTCGTGGGAACATGGCCTCCACAGGGTAACCGGCTGCCTTCTCAAGTCGTGTTGGCGATAATATGGACACGACACACGTTGGCACTGGGTAAGACATACTGTGCATGAACTTTGCAGACTCTGTGTCATACGCTGGCTAATTGCGACGAAGTATTGGTCGATTAAAAAACTATTTCTGTGATGCTGTAAGATGGCCCCGAACGATGCCGCATCCGGGAGTGACCCCGGGCAAAGTCCTGATCGACCAGAGCTTGACGTGAGGCAAACGGCAATGCCATCGTGGGCGATTACTGGCTGGACATCGTTGCGGAGGGAAAACAGGAATTATGGGAGACTGGAAAATTCTGTAAATCCCACAATATAATAACGCGAACACTCAACGCATCAAATCTCACAAGGATCACGTCCTTACAATATAAGACAGAAAAGTATTCGAGCACTTTTCGCTCTCGGAGCTTACGGTGGCCGAATGGATCAAGGCGAACGAATTCAAATTCAGCAAAATGTACTATCGAAAATCAAGCGGGTTCAATGCCCGCTGTCGTCTCTAACTTTTTACCCGCAAGGATGGCTATCAGTTTTTGCTTCCGCGTAGGGGTATATTATCTACAACTACCCTTGTTTCAAGTGGCGCCACTTCACTCACTGCCAGATGTAGCGGCTCTCATCGCCATCTTTTATCTTTTACTACATCACCAAATGGAGGGTGAAAGCTAATTCAATTGCAAGTTGCTGAATCCGGTCATGGTCGAGTTCTAGTTGATCGATTCGTAGCGCATGAAACTTTAGAAGCAGTTGGGCGCGGTGACTTTTCCTTTCGTACATGGGCCATCCTCGAATTAACTAATCCTTCCTCATCGTTTCAGGGAAACTTTGGCCAAATACGGCGTGCCAAGCTGCTGCCGGCCAGCCAGGAAAAGAAGAGACGGTGTCCGTGAAAATCCTGACGGCACACAGCTTGGAGGAAGATCACAAACAGTGCCTGGCCGAGGCGAATGTCATGCGCCTGCTCTACCACGCCGTGGACGTCGTCGCTATCCGCGGAATGTCGCTTGGAGCCGGACCGCTGGGATCGCCGCAGCTGCATCTGATCCTCGAGTACCTACTGCAGTGGTAGCGGACTGGCCGTGTGCTTTCTAATTTATCATTCCTAAGGTTTTTGGTTCTTTTTAGCCGAATCGTTGGACAAGCTGTTGGAGCAGGACAAGCAAACGGAAGAGGTCAAAGCGCGCGGTTCGCTGAACGCGCCGCGGGTGCATGCAACCTTTACGATCGCGACATCATCCGCAGGTAAGCCGAGGATAGGGCTCGTCTTCGCTTACAATGGTGTTCTTTTCAGGGACATCATCACTCGGAACTGCCTGGCCCACAATGTTGTGACCATTGCCGCTTGGGGGCGCCTGAGATTCCTGGGGGTGTGGCTTGGGCAGTTGGCTCGGTGAGGAGGAGCCAGGGCGGTATAAGAGCAGGCCGCCGGGAGAGATTGGGGCTCTCCCTTGCTTGTTTTCGCTCGATTCGGTTTCCATCTGTTTTGTTCTGAATTTGCGGGGAGCCACCCCTTTCGTGTGGTCCACCCCATTGGCAGAATCGTGGGGCAGGCCAGGCGCCCGCCAGGGACTTCGATTAGCATACTCTCAAGGGGCCTCTGCGGTCGTCGTTTCCTTTGGTTCATACTGGAAGAGTCCAGGAGTTGACTCCAGGGCAGGTACTTGGTTTGTCTGCGGATTTGTCTGTGGGTAAGAGCTAGGACGGCTGAGACATCGTCGTGCTTTGTTGTGCTTCGTAAAGGATCCTCTGGTGTTGACAGAAGTCTTTACTGCGCCATCGACAGTGGAACTGTTCGCCAGCGTAGGCATCTTAGGGCCGGGTGCATTCGACCAGCAGCCAGGCTAGTGTATCATTGCACAGAGCAGTTGCAGGCACCCTTGGGAGGCGCGGCATACACGCCTGAGGGGTTTGTTGAGGAATCGGGGTCTTAGTGATCGATACTCTGCAGGAATAAGCCTTTCTATCAGGCTTGGGCTATTGAAGACCTTGGACCGCTCGCTTGTAACATCAGCCTGAACCCGCCGGTACGAGCGCGAAGAAGATCTGTCACGTTTGCTCGAACAACAACATTACATCAATATATTACAACAAGGTGGGCGATCAGACAGTCGTGAAGATCGTCGACTTTGGCCCATCGAGGGTGGCCCGGGACCTCTACGCATTTGCCACCAAGCGGAAGCTGTCATCTTCTGCATGCCGCCGGAGTCGTTGCAGACGCGAGAGTGGACAAAATCGGGCGAAAACCGTGAAACATGAACAGTGCAGGTCAATGCCTGGATCCTAATCAGTAAAGTGTCACGCGTCTGCACAACCCTTGCTCTAAGAGTGTCACACTAACTTTAAAAAGTTTTAGTTGAGCGTCACAGAATTAGCAATTAACGCGTCCTCAAGCAAGTTCATCGCTCCTCCCTTCCAATGTCTTTCTCACATGTACTCATGGTTCAGAGACAGCCCTCACACACAAACACACCCTGATGCAGAGGTCTTGTGCAGGGGCTCAGTTGTGTGCCTTGTGGTGGAAATAAACCAAGCCTCTCGTAAAACTACAGTACAGTAGATAAGAGCTGAACGGCTGTTTCAGCCCTATGCAGATGGTTTAATTCGGTGGTTTGTTTGCCATGGACTCGAGGAATAATTGAACAAAACTGAACAAAGCGGCTCGCAAAGAAGCGCTTTTCGCGCTTATAATATCTTGAGCATGAGACAGTCATCGTGGATGCAAAAAAACCATGCGCGAGATCCAGAGGAAACAGGAGCACAGGCTCACGGAACATCTCATCGTAGCATCACAATATCACTTGTCACCTTCGCCTTGGAGCCAAAATGTCGGGCGGTGTTCGTTCGAGGGAAGTCATTGGACCCTCGGACGTGGACAAGCCATGTTTATTCTGCCTGAATGTCCCCATCAGCGTTTCCATGTCGGCCCCTCCTCCGCTTCCATCGCCGACTTTGGCCAGACAGAGGTCGGGTCTGAGCGATTTTTAAGTCTGCTTGAGTCAAGTCCCCTGGCCGTTTTCAACGACCTCGTTTTACTGCCTTCAGATTCTATCCTGGTTTTTGAAGCTGGAGCTGACGATTTGGCGGCTGATGATGGCGAATTGACTGATTTGGCAGCCGACGGTCGTTTCTTGCCATTAGAACTCATGGCTTGCGGCTGTTTGACCATTCCAACTCATTGCTGTCCGTTAGCTACCTGAGGTCGTCTTGTTTTCAGATCTCTGTCGGCGCTACGTTTTTTTTTTCGGATCTTGATCCTTCAATGGAATTTTCACGCTCGGGGCCTCACTACTCCCATGAGCGTGGTCGGTGAGCCTGAGCCTGGGAGTGCTGGGTTCTCGCGCTTGCGAACCTATCGTTCCGACTTCTTTCCCGGACGCTAGAGTTGGTTTGTGCCTCTATGAAAGCACTACTGTACATCTATAGAGACTGTAGAAACTAACTTTTAGTGCCGCGGATTTCTTTGGACTCCTTCCCGTTGCGCGAAGTCGGCGCGATCTGACCACCTGATCTGTCATTACAAAGCTTTTATGCGGCTGATATGGTCATGGGTGCACTTTTCGAGATTTGACAGTACAGCAATTGACAAGTCCACAATCAGGCCTCTTTAAAATTCTGTTGACAAGTAGTCGTAACCAAGCCTGGCAGGCGTAGGAGGTAGGTGGCCGACCGAAGTCAGCGGAACATAAACTCCGACTGGAGCACGCAAGTCTTGCGACTGTAACCACGGCTGAAACATCAACCCGAGAGGTTGACGTCTCTCAGCCAGGGGATAGTATCTATTACTCTCTCCCACTCGCCATGGTATACCAGGGAGTGATCCTTGGAGCTTCCGAGCAAGGTATGGTGATTGCCATTCGCCGTGCGGTAACCCATCTGCTTGACTCAGTTTTTGCACCTTTCTTGTGCGTTCATTTACAGGAGTCGTCCCTCATGTGCGGTCCTGTGTCTGTAGTAGGTGTGCTTGGACTGGTGCTAGCCTGCCCTAGGTTGAGCCAAGGATTTTATGTCCTTGTCCCACCCCATCAATCGGTCCAACTCATCTGACATTTACGAGTAGGCACGGCATTAGGTCATCGAGACAACCAAGGTCACACGTCACCAAAGCACACGCGAGATCAGATCACCTTAGATCATCGATCACCAGCCGTCGCGATCGACGCGTTCACTTGCGTTGTGGCGGCAGGTAGACGCTGTCTTGCTGCGGAGGAGGCGGCGCCGGCTTCTTCTTTTCGTCCACTTCGTATTCTTCCACGTTCTTGGCCGGTTTCGGCGCAGACTGAGGCTCGAACTTGACGACGCCTTCTTTGGGCTTTTGAGCTTGGACGTTACTCTTCTTGGGGTCGAGGTAGACGCTGTCCATGATTTCTTCTTCCGGCTCGACGCTCGACGACTAGACTGGCAAGACCGAAGACGATGAAAGCAAGCGACCGATCTCGACAATGACTCGGAGCAGAATGAATTGGTCGACGGGATCACGCGCACACTGCAGTCAGACCGCTGCAGTGTAAGGACTTTACATTGCTTTACAGCATTGTATGACTTCGACTGCTAAGCACAGATCGTGCACTGATAAAGCAGAAGGACACATAAACGAAAGAAAATAAACAGCTCATGTCGAGTAAAACTAATCATAACGGGGTCAAGGAATGTAATTCAGAACGTTTGTCTTAAAACTTGTCACATAATAAGTCCAGGCGACTTCGTTTGGTATTGAGTTCCATAGAACAATCGATGAGTATTCAAATGCCTGTTTAAACGATTCAGTTCGAGGTCGAGAATTGTTGAGATGGTGTGGCGGCAATCCAATGCGGTGACTGCGGCGTAGTCCGGATTGGTCGGTGTGAGCAAAACGGGCATTTGGATAAGCATGGTAACCGTGATAGAACTTGTAAAATTAAACGAGTTTCAGTTGTTGACGGCGACGCTCGAGACTTGACCAATTCAAATCTTGAAGAATGCGGGAGTAATCGGAATGCCAGTCGTTCTTTATACATTGGGCTGCAAACTTTTGAGAGCGTTCAAGGTCTTTGATTGATTGTGATTGAATAGGATCCCACGCAGAGCAGCCGTATTCCAATTTTGGAAGTACGCAGGATGTGTAAACTGTTTGTAAAACATGGGTGGCGAATTTCCCAAATTTCTTCCTAAACGCACCAACCATACGCCGAGCCGCAGCCGCAATCAGATGACCATGATCTTTAAATGAGAGATCGAAAGTAAAATGCACCCCGAGGTATTTGACCACGTCGGTGAACAAGATCGGAACTCTTGTACATCCGAACTTGAACTTGAACAGTACATCCGTGTCTTACACATAATGGCTTTACGTAACGTATTCTCGAAATTTCTAAAAAAAGTCACTTATCCGGCAACAAATGGTTAGCCCAGCCAGCCTACTCTGACCAAATGCAAGGCGAGACTTGCTTGGCTGGGCTCCCTCGGAGACGCATGATTGCGAGTAGGTTTTTGTAAGTGATATACAGTATCTAATGCATGACGGAATGACTACTGCCGTACTCGTTTCGACGATGCTCACTGAACTTTTGATGATGTGTTGTGCGAATCTACCGAATAAAGTATGTCTATTAAATAGGGTCCAGGATCCACAATTCGCTCATCACAGTGGCGGTCACTTCTTGCAGAGCCCAAGGTCACTGTCGCATAAAGAAGAATTTCACATTTAGATATCTTTTCGTGAGCATGCGGGTGATACTTATGTGAGCTGGAGAGGTGAAGTAGCCGCATATCGATGAGACATATGCGCACAGGCTTACGATTAGACAACTCGTTGTTCAACAATGCAATGTCGATAGGGTAGGTGCTGTACTGGCAACTATATCAGACACTCTTGCGGGAGTGTTTTTTTCGTTGGTGACTTCACTTCACCCGGCGCTTGTGGCATATTGCTTCAATGTAGGAGTGGCAAGAACTTTTTTGACATGCAGTACGTGGACACAAGCAGGATCTCTCTTGATCACCTCTTGTCAGCCTTGACTGGCCTGCTCCAAAGGCGAATCAAACCACATGTGCTACCTTTCCCAGTTTCATTTCATGAAGTTTTCGCTAATATGAGTATTGTGTTTGCCGCTATCACGCATTTAAATCAAGCGAATAGACTGTTTTGTAAAACAGCACTGCGTAGTCACATGCGGGCACTTGGGCAATGAGGAAAGCAAGTAAAGGGACCATCATGGATATGAGAACAAATAGGGGAACTCGAATATGGATGCTGCGCTTGGTCACCAATCCATTCTAATCTAATTCAACTGTAAGACCTGTGCAAAAGCTTACTGTCCGATCAGTTCTAAACGACTGGTGCAAGCCTTATAAAAAGCTATGACAGAATTGGCTTTCTCTACGTTGGAGGCACGCCGAAATCAGTTGAAGGTAATTCAGTTCTATAAATATTACCGCGGTCATGCCTGCTATCCGTGTCGTGTAGGCGCAGTGGAAGTAGATGTTGTTAACACGACATAGCAGAATGACGTGGAGCCCGTGCGTCGTGTGGATTAGAAAGGCTGATCGTGAGAGAGGCACAACCTTTCGCTATTGAACCCAAAGTAACAAGTGAACAGCAAACCATAAACAAGGGCCTACTGCAATTACATGACAAAGAAAACCGGAGTATTTCCTATTATCAAAGGGTGAGGTGGATAGGTGGTCTTATTACAAGGGCAAAGGGCAGGTAGTCCGACAATGTCAATAAAGAAGAAACTGGAATAAGTGCGCAAGAACTCGCGAATGTATCTTCGCGACAATCCGAATAATCGCTTCATCCACACCTCGGACTCAGGGAGGAAGTTTAGCGATCGGTTGGTCAAAGAGCACTTTCTCGAAGCTTCAATTGTTTTTAAGAGCACACCTTTGAAGCAGCAGCTTTGAGCGCAATGCTTTGAATATTCTTTTTTGAAGAATTATTCGAACACTGACAAGATGCCCAGTGATGTTGCTCCTGGTTTATTCGATGCTTTTAGATGTCATTTCTCATGTGATTTTCTAGACATTCAGTTCGGTTTATCGTTCTTTGTTCACATGTCCTCTGCCGTTCAAGTGCACTGCGATGTGATTGACCAGAGAGTGAATTGCATGCATAGCATAGCATAGCAATGGTGAGGCCTCATTGCAGGCTTATTTTACTGTAGGAAATTGAAGGCAGGACTGCGCAAATTCAAAGCTGATGTTATTTCAGATTGTACTATGCGAACTGCTCGTGTCAACAATATATACAGTACTGTACGAACCATGGGCTTGGGTGAACTCATGAAGGAGCAGTCGATGCCTATGAGGAGCGTGGAGGAGCTGTGTGACCCCGTTCGTGACCTGGGTGGATTGGGCGTCTTGTCTGCCTTTCACGCCAGATGCGCAGTGACGATAGTGCTCGACTCGCGGCCAGGTAAATTTGTGTGTAATGTCGACCCTCGCCCATCGCCCTCGTGTGCGCATATCTGCGCTTGGTTGTCGTAAAACAAGAACATGGTGAAGCCAGGTCCTGCTGTCAAGCACTGCTACGATGGGGCTAAATTGTAAAGACAAACGCAGCCTAAGTCGAACGCCCATCTTGCTGGCCTGATCGCGCAAGGTTTCTGCAAAGCAATAACCTACTTTACAATATTTTCGACTCCGCGCACTTCGTCTGATCTGTCTTCGTGAAGAGCAGTTGGTTTGGTTTCACCCTTTGGTGTGCGGTCGAACGTTCGTTTTCTCAAATATCAATGGACGAGGCCAAGTTAAGGACGTCAGGGAAAGGGAGACCAGTGGCCGACAGGGGGCCGTTCAGGCCACAATTAACAGGATTGCGGCAACGGACGGAGCTCGCTTGATGGTCGAGCTGCGGTACTCAACGAATTCTACGCGATCGTCGCCAAGACGCCCGGCTTCGACAACTTCCGCATGAATCCGGAGAAGAATCGATACAACGGCAGCATCTGCCTCTATGATCACACCCGAGTCGTACTGCGCAACTATCCCGGTGGCGACTACATCCACGCCAGGTTAGTGTCTGTCATTGATGCTTTGATCAGATGCCCGGCTCGAGGGGGAACCAAGGTACTTGACTTTTAGCTATGTGGCCACGAATCAACAGACTCGACGGTTCGTACTGACACAAGCCCCGCTGCCTGAAACGATCAACGACTTCTGTCACATGGTGGCACAAGAAGAGGCGCAGGTGATCGTGGCCATCTGTCAGTTCGACGAGAGCAGTTCCCCGGCCACGACCGAAGATCCGTTCTACTAGCCCCAAGCGGCAGGTCAAGTCGAGACCTACGGCGCGGTCGAAGTGAAGCGCACTGGTGGCATCGAGCAGCCGGGCATCACCACCACGAAGCTCATGTGGAAGCAGGATCAATGCCCCGAACGGTCTCTGACGCACCTGCACCTGACGCGCTGCCGCCGAGGGCACGTCGAGGGATGGAAACCGAAAGGAGTGCCAACGGCCGAGCTGCTGCGACTCATGGACGCCGTGTGGGATGCCGAATCGGAAATAATGAAAGCCAATGGTCACCTCAACCATCCGCCTCCCACGCTCGTCCACTGCGGCAGTGGCACCACACGCTCCGGTCAGTTCACGGCCCTCGCCATCGCCATCGAAGCCATCAAACGCGGCTGGCAATGGTCGGTCAAGGAGATCATCATCTCCTGCAAAATCAACGACTCGGTAGGGCCGCTTCCGTTTCGGGTTAACTTTTTTGCCTAACTGTTGTCGTTTTCAGGAGTGCTTCAGGAACCGTGTCAAGCGATGGCTCTCGTCTTCTCGATCGTGTCGTATGCCAAGTCGTCCGGGAATCTCGAAAAGCCGCCAAAGAACCTGCCGAAGGTGATGTCGCTGATCCGCAAAGAGTTGGGCGGTTGAAGAACCTGTGCACGAGGAGTTGGGAGATGACGATGATGACTTTTGTGCGCGGTCGTACTGTGCATCCGTGTCGTAATGTGAATCGTAATGATGATCAGTTTGCTCGGTTTTGTAAAAGAAAAGCTAAATCTCGTCTTTGTGTTTGAGAAAAAACAACAGCAGACAGATTGTTTATGCTGCTAACGTTATGCAGTTTATTCGCGATCAGCAGCAGAGGGAGCGCGACGATATGCATCAGCTGGAGTAGGTTCGCACTCTAACGGACCAGGCTGCGCGTCCAGTGGGGCCTGGTGCTCAGGGTGGTAATAATCGTATTGAGGTTATAAAAATTCTGTTCGGGATTCCAATTTTGAACAGGATTCTGATTTTGATAAGTTCGAGGAGGTGTCCTCCGCATCGAGGTCAGAAACAAGGCTGAGCGCTCTGAACTCGGAGGCGGAATCAGAGCTATGCACTCCAAAAATAGATAGGATATCTTTCCATCCAGGTAAGACTGAGCTGATGTAACGTAGTTGCTCTTGGTACTATGTACACCACACTCAAACACGCTTACCCATCGAGCGAGTTGTGCAGTTAATCGTAGCCGTGGAGGATGGCTAGTGTAATGATGATGTGATTTTGTGCGTACTCGTGATCTGATGGTCCATGTTTCGTGCCACAATGCCTTCTTGTGTGAACAGGGGGCAGCGGGTGTGAACACTAATGACTGTTTGGAGCGAAAGCCCAGAATGGACCAAAATGAGTCTCGGCATACTGTAGGTAACTACATTGTTGATAGGGCAGACATTCTGTGCGCTCTAAGCGATTTATTTGTGATGGGACGTGTTGCACGGTTTTGTGCCAAAAAACCCAGCTCGTGTCTGTGTGTTTGAGAAAAAAACAGGAGACCGATGCAGTACAATTCCCAGAGAAAGGTGAACTGGATTTAGGGATCCGTTCTTGACCGCAAAAAGAAAAAGATCTTCACGGTCTTACTCACGATCAGCTATAGTATCTTCGAAAGTGCGGCCTTTTCCCGTGCTGCATTTGCAGATTCCATGGTTCAAACTCGAATGTGCAGCCGTACGAGATATTTTTCAAATTACACAAAGGCAGCCCATAAGTTAAGATGAAGCTTGTCAACGCCGCAAGTGCAGGATCGAAGGGATCAGGTGATAGGGGTGGAGAGGGAAGCTTGGCATTTTTATCATCCTGTATGGTCCTATGGGTGGCATCCATCAACTCAAGACCACGATTCATCTGCTATACAATAAATATTGCTATACGCCAGTCCCAAGAAGGACGAACCAGTCGACAGGCGAGTGGAGAGGGTGGTCAGTATTTTTCTCATCCTGCATAGTCCTGTGAGTGCCATCCATTACCTCAAGACCACTCATCGTATATATATTAGACTATACGCCACACAATGCAAACAATGGACGCGAGAGCTGAGCGCTCAATCTCCATGAGCGCCTCAAGGCACGAGACGGTAAAATCCCACAAAAGTTTGTCTATCGCTTTTCTAACTCGACATATAAAAAAGCACGACTACGCCCAAGAAACCGTTTTCATTCGAAATTCCACCAAAAAGAAAAAGAAATCAACGCAACTGCAAAATCAACGATTCGGAAGGCCCACTTCATCTTCTGTTTCGCGGTTAACTTTTTTGCTTAACTTTTGTCGTTTTCAGGAGTGCTTCGGGAACCGTGTCAAGCGATGGCTCTCGTCTACTCGATCGTGTCGTATGCCAAGTCGTCTAAGCATCTCAAGAAGCCGCCCAAGAATCTGCCCAAGGTGCTGTCGCTGATCCGCAAAGACTTGGGCGGCTGAAGGAAGCCATGGACGATGAATGATGCGATAAGTGATGTATTCTGTGCGTGCTCGTGATCTGATGCTCCATTTTAGTGCTCCGTTTCGTAAAAAATAGCCAGCTCGTTTCTTCTCGTTTAAGAAAGTCAGCAGCAGAGGTTGTGAGCGCCGTGACTGTCTGTAGCGAGAGTTCAGTCAAAAATAAGACAGGCGAAGTGAGGCTGGTCGTACTTTGGAAACTAATGCAAGAGCAGGCGACCGATTGAAAAACAGTCTTCCTATCCCTTATTTCGCTGCCGAATACATTGTTTGCCCTAACCCTTGCGAGCGAAACTCAGAATAATAAATGAGAGCTGTCGGGAAGTCGGTTTGGTTTGCACCAAAGAGCTAATAATTTTGGACCATTCATATTCAGGTTTTTCAGGTTTTAAATTCGGACTAGAAAGCCCGTACGAAGTTCACTACCTCGGTTTGCGGACGAAACAGAAGGAGATGCTGGAACAGCTGACAAGCGGTTTTCTTCTTCATATGGCGAATACCATGCCCATAGAGGTGGGAGAACTGGCGATGCTTGATGAAGGTCCAAGAACGCCCGAAAATGACCAGCATGGTCGTATTCCCGAAGAGGTACCACACCAAACTGCTTCATGTGGAGACATCAATCTGCGACCCGGTCAAGCTTTGTGTCATGCTGTGTGTGTGATGCGAAACATGTGCTCATTTGTGACAGAAAAATGGCTGGGCTGCTAATTTAAGGGCCCAGCTTAAAAACAACTTCTCATAGTAGTCCTGTATTGCAATTTTCAAGGAGGCCCAACGAGCTACACGTGACCAGGTCAAAAATCGAGAGCTGGGTTAGCCAGAGTGGTTTAATAATCAACGATGCTGAGTCAACATATGCCAGAACCAGGACATGCTAGATGCAGAGTACTCATGACTGAAATATAAATGGCAGCAGTCTTTGCTAGTGGCGCTCGAAGTTTCGACCTTTACTCAGTTTTTCTTCGTTTCCTTCAGCAACAGCTCCTCCAAGCTAGCTCACAGTTGCGAAAAATATCAATGGAGCATTTCGATTAACAAGCAGTGCAAATGATAGGACTAAACTTCAAGGATGAAGATGTCCGAATCTATAAATGTTGTGTCTTTCTAGGTGCCGTGCAGTGCCTTCGTCGTCCGCCCAAGAAAGTGGCGAGCTTACAGTGTATCTGCTGTATGCTGTACGTGGCAATCTCAAAGTCTGCCGGACAGGTAGTTCCCCTAGGATTTCTTTGTTCGTGTGGACTAATTGTAAGTCGAGGTAAGCTACTGTGTGCCCACGCTATTGTACCCAGAACATCGATGAATAGATTCAATACAAGGGAAGGTTGCTGACTGCCTGAATACAATCGATACAAGATGCCGCGACAGTGAAGCAGGAAGGCGGGCAGAACATACAGTATATCCACGCTGACACGACCAAAAGGATTGCTGCTTTCATGTGATGCTTTTCCAGTCTTCTCCAGCACACAACTAATCAGAAGCATGCAAGCATACCAGTCTGTCTTCGGCGCGGATTGTCAGCACAAGCTTGAACTCACGTTAGCCTACAGTCAATTAGTTGTCGAGAAGCCTCGTCCTCGGCACAGGGCACTCTGATTAAAATTCTCTGCGGACAGTGATCTTCTGAATGGTTGGCTCACAAAACCGTGCTTAGCTGTCTTTGTCATACTCACTGCCCTGAAGTGGTGGACGTCTTCTACAGCTAAATCCGTTTGTCCACCGAATACAATTAGCTTGGGCATCGACAGTCGTGCCCCAGAAATGACCAGCACTGGAGGAAACCAGCATCAGTGGCACACCGCCAAACTTCTCCCTTGTGATCTGATGTGGTGCTCCCTCGTGATCCAATATGCGAGTACAGCAACAGTCCTTCATGACCTGCATTCTCAGCAGACAGGAATCACAACGAAGAAGGCACTGGGGCATCACGTTTCGCATCTGATCACTCAGTCACCATCCCTTCTACATCGGCTGCTCGTTGCTAGCTGCCGTCGGATCACTCGGAGTCGGAGCTTGTTCAGTGACGATCGGTTCCGCCGGCGCCTGCTGATTCGCCAGTTGATCGACGGCTGCCTGTTGAGCTTGCTGCTTCACCTGCAAGATAATCTAGCCGTCGAGCCACCCTCTCTTCGATGAAAGTGCTAGGCTACTCACATCGGCAGCACTGCCTTCGACGACCGGCCGCAGGAGCTTGAACATCGGACCCAAGACCACGTACAGTTTTTCGGCTCCTCTGAAGATGGGCAAGTAGAGCCAGAGCAGGAAGAGGCACTTGGCCAGCCAGTAGGGAGGGAACACGCCCATGATCTTCTCGGAGTGAAAGTCGATCAACGAGATGGTGCCGAACACGGTCCAGTAGGTCAGCCACTGCGTGTCGTCCGACTTGTCCTCCGATTCGATGGCTTGGACTGAAATGGGGACCCGACTATGAGTCTCCCACCCGAGACCCGAACCAAGTACAGGTACTTACACGAGGCGTAGGCCGGGTAAGCGAAGCCGATGAAGTTGCAGAGCAGTTCGGCTCCGTCACCGAGGACCAGGTAGAGCGAGACAAGGACGATGAATCCACGCGCGATGGAGCCACGCTTCACCTTCGTCGATTGCTCCAGTTTGGCCAGCAGCTTCGGAATTACACGATCCTCCCTGAAATGGATTACGTGGCATACTGAGGAGGTGCAGTCATCGACCACTCACTGCTGCAGGTAAGAGTCCAGCTCCTTCTCGATTTGATCATTCAAGGACTGCATGGCGATTCTGGGATTCGCTCTGCCCGATCGAAGAAACGACGATTGACGACTGATTCAACCTGGGGGGGGGGGGGGGGGGGTGATGCTGAAGGCAGTGTGAAGGGCATCCGCCGTACAAAAGGGATTTTAGAACGAATTTCGTCAACGCTACGACTTTACTGCTCAAAGACTTATTGGCAGCAACAAGGATAATCCCAACCCCGATACCACTTTTTACTTAGTCAGTGCTATTCTTATCTAAAAACTACAAATCAACTTCTCCACGAACTTGAAATTTACGAAATCGGAATATAAACTTGGCCAAATTACTCAATCCAGATTGTCACTTGTAGCAGGACGGCCTTGTCTGCCATTTATTCTGGTGTCTTTTTCTTGTTCGATTGAGCCTCAGCTTTGTGGGCTTTCTGGCACTGGCTGTTGCAGTACATGATCTCGCCCGTCTTCCGCTTGTAAGCTCGTAATGGCTCTTGGCCAACGTAGGAACTGCGACCGCAATTGGCGCACTGCTTCTCGTCACCAAAGACCAGCACCTGAAGAAGATCACGAGGCAATCATTACCCGTGCAGTCGATTGTGAAATGACAGTTGCAGTGACAAGAAAGACCAACCATGACCTCAAAACATACGCCTTCCCGAGTCCCCCGTCGCTCCCCACTGACTGCAGGCCCAAAACGACTCACCTTAAACAAATCGGGTCCGAGGGTCGTGAATAGACGGCCGATGTAGTTCTCCTTGCAGCACTCTCCGTTGGTTTCGATAACGCGAAGCATTAAAGCGCGATCTTTGGCTCGAAATATCGGCACTGCTCGCTGCAGTTCTTGCAAATACGACGGCTGATCGACGTGATTTTCAAAAGCATCTGGGGGAAAAAACCCGAAATGCCCATTGGGAGAAATAGCAAAGAATTTATAGCGGTCGTTTAGTTTCGGCTTGTCCAAATACAACCATCCGACGTACGTATCCATCAAGCCGAGCATAGTGGACGTAGCCAATGTTTGACTGACCAATGGAATCAATCGATTCATTGGAATTATTGATTTGGCCTCGCCCATTTGTTTACTGAGCTCGACGGCCGTGCGCAAGCCTTCGCCACCTATTTGGGCCGTCATCGATGCTCGATCCTCTTCGCTTGGAGGACAAATCAGACAACGGAATAGATTAGCCGCACTTTCCAAGAATCCAGTTTCAGCCTGCCGTTCGACAAAGATCTCGCGAAAACGCCATATTTGCTCGCCCACCATATTGACCAAAATTTCTTTTTCTTCCTTCCGGTCATCGCCACGAACAGGGGCAAATTCTTCGATATGACGAACGACGCATAAATAATTCACTAAAAAACGGCGATCCTTATGCGCGTCATCCAGTTGCTGCCAAAATTCCACAAAATCTTTCGCATCGACTTTGAATCGACCGGTTGCGAACGCAGATTCCAACATCGGCTGAAATCCAGTCGAGTCCGGCAATAAAAAGTGGGTGAGCTTTTTTGAATTGGGGATCCTCGAAGTTTCCATTCCATGATGATTGCCGATACTAAGCAGAAAAATCATAGCTTCGCGATATTTTTCGTCTTTCGAATACTTTTGACCAGTCCGCAACGATGCAGATGCCATCTTCCTTTCGTAATATGAACAAAAAATGATACGTTTCAGAAAGTAACCATTGATTGCTACGAACACAAGCAAGTCAAAGAAACAAAGACAAAGAAACAAAACAAAACAAACCCGCCGCGCCGATGCAGACGCACACTTTGAGTCAAGGCACGACATTGGCGGGATTTCAAAAGCTAGCTAGACATGCGAAATCAAGCTTGGGAAAGGTCAACCAGAAGCAAGCTAATCCACCTGTTGCTTACGTCACTCTAAAAGTATTTGCAGAATTTGATCGAATGCTTGCTGCACTGAAATGGGAAGGTACAGTTTAGCTAATATATGGAAAATTATCGCTTATTTTGTTCTTTTTCCCGAAACACATCGTGGCCAGCATCAAGGGTCGGACTAAAAGCCGCTCCCGCTCCTGAAAACTAAACCCCGCTCCCGCTCCTCGAGCTAAACACCGCTCCCTATACTCACGTGCTAAACAGGCCCGCTCCTAGACTCACCACCCCGCTCCTTTGTATAATCAATTAATTAACAGCAGATTGTTTCCTTCTAAAATAACAACATGGAAACGTAAAATAAGGCATTCCTTATGTAAAGTTATAGAGTAAAAAAAGCCAGTCCTCAGTTTTAGACATGACATGGAAACACCCTAGGCAACAGCAAAGACAAAGCAAACAGCAAATTCTAAAATCACAAAAATGCAAAATGGAGATAATTGTCATAGATCATGGACATTTTCGTTTAATAAAGTAAATCGCCAAGACAAAACTAAGTCGTTGCCGTAAGTTCGCCAAAGTTGAACTATTGAACGGAACCATTCGAGATTCGGGATATCCGCTTGAGTGGAACCACTCGGCGTTCTTCAAACGACGACCCATCTGAAGGCGAGCCAAGCTGCGATAAGCAGCTGCCAATATCGAAAGCGCCGCTTCTGGAGTCCCCAGGAGACAAGGCGAAATGACTGCGCCGATGGATCTGATCTTTACCCGAGCATATGCGATTCGAACACGAATTGTTGAATTCGATTACCCAAATGTGCGAGAAATGCTGGAGTATCATGTCCATTGGATCGCCATATGTGTCGTAAGTCGATGGTCCGCGTCGAGTGACTTGGGCAGCAATGACTGGATCTGTCAAAATGATGTGATTAATCAGGCGAAACTTGCCGCTGTCGTATTGACCACTTCGACCCAGAAGAAGACATTCGTTTTCTTTGGTTTTAGTACAGTACCTTACCTAACATGACGCTTCGTACAATACCGCGTAAATTTCTACCCATAAACGTTAAAACAAAAAATTACTAAAATTACTTATATCACTAAAACCCGCTCCTGCTGGGGAGCGGGAAAGTACGGGGAGCGGGGTTTAGTTTTTAGGAGCGGGAGCGGTAGGAGCGGGAGCGGCTTTTAGACTGACCCCAGCATCAACCGAGCAGGGTTTGTGCACCGAACCGAACCTTACCGAATTTTTTCTCAAATATCACCGAGCCCGAGCCAAACCGAACCTACCGACGGAACCGAATTGTATGTTCATCCATATCTTACATCCTACATAGAGTACTCATCATCTAGGTGTATCGGGTGTGCCATAAAGAATGACCCTCTAACGTTTCGTCGTCTACCTGCCTATATGCTCGCGGTGAATTTTATACCGTTGAGTTCAGCATTCAATGCTGAGTCAGCCTGATCTATTTTACTTGCCAATATATTCACCATTCGAGGAGGCGAGGTATAAATGGGATGGGAGGCTCTCTTATCAGGGTCCCCTCACGGGGTCCGGGCTGGGAACCGCCCAAATCGTGGCTTAGCGACAAACACGCGCTGTTGCTGGCATGCATCCTGACTTGACCCTAGTCAATGGCAAGAGGGTCAGATAACAAGCCCCCTTAGCACGCGTGAAAAGGGCGAAAATCGACCCTCTCCCGTAACAACCAGGATGGGTTTTTAAAATGCAAGAGAAGCGTGGATTTGTTTCCGCATTTGTGTCCTTAAAACGTCATATGCTGTAACAGTATTGTTGATATGGTTACGCAGCAAAACTATGTAGCTTCTTCACTGGCATATGGACTCTCTGGCGCCAGTGCCATGCTCTCTGGTGTGTCAACCCTGACTCAGGGACCATATTGCCCTCTTCACGTACCCACAAGCTCCCAGTACACTCGCGCATATTGTATATTGTGCATAATTTTCTGTGTACCTTAGTCTGTGAGATGATTCGAGTATTCATAAGAAAACAGGTGCCCGACTAGGAGATGCTGATAAGTTTCAATTGTCGGCTCTGCTAACAATAATTTCGTCAAGATGCAGAGTCTGTTCGCATTGCACGCTTTCACTTATACTTGCATTTGCACATTGGCATTGACATTCTTACGAAGGTGGCAGGAATACTGTACCTTTGCTGATGCCACTTGTGTCGGGTGATCCGATCAGAGTAGCTATTTGAAAAGGGACTGTAATGAAGAAAAGTTTCTAATAATTTCTAAACTAGCTAGAATTTTATGGTGGCCCACAGGACCAATATTGACGCTTTTCAATAAAGTTTTGCCTCGGCGAGGAAGTCATTCGTGAATGAGGAGGTTACGCCCAGGCCGCAGATAATCTTGCTTTCATCGTTTCATTGTACTCGGTTGGCTTTCACGCACGCGAGTGTTTCTCGTTCCGTGAGATTCTATGGGCGTTTCAGCAAACTAGTCCATGTGCTCGCATTGTGTCCAAGGTATAAACATAGTTTTCCCGGTGGCAGATACGATTGCTAGTGTCGAATGAAGCAGCCATGTGGTGACGAATTGTAGCTCCCTTCTACTCAATATATGGAGCGAGTGATAAACATGAAGCTCCTTTTCATCCTCCTGGTCTGCCTTACAACGATTCAATGTGACGATCAGGAAAGGAAGACTCACGGTCATTCTAATTGGGCGTCAGAAAAAGTTCACCAAGCTGCTACGCCAAGTCCACCGACCGTGCAACCTACAGGTATGCCAGAACCAGGACCTCGACTTGAAAAGCAGGTGAACCAAAGATCCAAAGCTACGAATACAGAAGAAAACTGGTTAACGAGCCAGTCTAGCGAGGAAAGACGCCGCAGACGAAATGGCCTCCTGCCCAAGAGATTCCTTTATGGAGTGACCTACTACCCTTGGCGGAGAACCCAGGACTGTTCCCGCATTTCGGAAAAAGATGTCTTTGATGATTTTAAGTTTCTTACTTCTGTGGCTCGGAGCATTCAAATATTTGAATTCTATTGCAATCTTACTCAGACCATTGTGCAACTGACGGCCCAGGCAAACATGGAATTAGTGATGGGGGTATCAATAGCGAGCGAGGACGAGTATAAAAGACAGAAAAAAGAATTGGAGCACTTATTTTCGATTGCGAACACATCCCATGTTCTGGCCATAACAGTGGGACGAACTTCAATGTTCAATGCAACCAATCAGAACTCGATTCTTGCTAAGCTGGGCGAAATCACTAATTTGGTACACGATAAGTCTGGTCGCCTCATGCCAGTCACCGTAATCAGCGACTCACCTGAAAATGACAATTTGATACCCGGACCCGCCAGGGTCATTTCGTTGAATCCGAAGGGAGCTATGACTGATAACTTATTTCGATTTTTCGACCTTTTATCAGATAAGGACAATGCCAGAGGCAAAAAGGATACTTTCTACACAGAATTCGGTTACCCATTTGGCTTTCAGAATACGAGTAAGACTGGAAGTGAAGATCAGTACGAGATGTCCGACCACAGTCCGTTTCCCCCACTTCCGTTGTTGCGGCTCGAGAAGCTGGGCTGTCTCGGGCAAGAGCCAGGCTGGCCAGGACAAGGATCAGGTTGGAAAAGACCTCTTCCTGAGCTATTTCCCAAACGAGGACCTCCCAATCCTAAATTTCTCGACATCAAATATTTTTATCATTCCGCTTTCGATATGGTGTTTGAGTATGGAGAGAACGACCCGAGGTCTCATTGGGGTCTGGCTGATGGAGATACACGAGAGCTAAAGAGAGCGATATCGATGGAGATCGAGAAGAGACCAGGCTTCCCTAATATGCTAATGTGCGGAGAAATGATGCGTGGTTTGGAAAGGAGGCATGACGAGGACGCCAAGCGGGAGATGGATCGCCAGTGGATCGCCATAGGTGTTTCCCTATCGTTGGCATTGCTCGCTGTGCTCGCCTTTGTTATTCTCGTATGCCATCACCGAAGGCGTTTGCGGAAACTTCAAGCACGGCAAAAACAAATATTGCAAGAGCAGATGGAAGGCACCACAGGGACATCTAGTAAGTAGTCACGTGCGTTTCAGAACCTATTGTCCTGGTTTTATTGTGTTCTTTTCTTTTCTTGGTGAAACTCGTGACGTGCCTGCAGTGCACACGGCTTTGCCTACCCACGCTGCAGATGCTTGTTTTCGAGTTTCAGATGCGTACATTCGAACTCTGGCAAGCTATCTCCATCGCCAGGCCGATAGTTACGTCGATCTAATCTCAAAATCCGACTACGAAAACCTGTCCGCTTTGGTCGGACCGGAATGGCTGATTGAAGAATCGGCTATACGTTTTGAGGAGATCATTGGCGAGGGCATGTGCGTCGCAGACAATGCGACAAGAAACACTGTAATAGCTTTTTAGGACACTTTGGCATTGTACAACGCGGTACATTGACTCGGTGTGGAGAAACTCTCAGTATTGCAGTCAAAAGATTGCATGGTAGGTGCCTAAAGGCGATATGTAGGTGCATAAGTGCCAGGTGGGGTCAGCAGAGCCTCAGGCACAACAGGATGTGATTTCTTGTCGTGCCACGATGTGAGCATGGTGCACGATCGTAGCACACTTGCGGCGTGAGCACACTCTAATGGGTGCGTCAGTAACCTCCTTTTCAGTTGGAGCGAAGAACGTTCGCCAATTCTTGTCCGAGGGTATTCTAATGGAGCAATTTCACCATCCGAACATCTTGCCCTTGGTCGGCATCAGCTTCACGTCCTACTACTTGCCTATGATCATCACACCCTTCATGCAAAAGGGAGATCTCTTAAGTTTTGTGAAAAACGGAGAGAATGTGAGAATCATTAAAGATGCCCTTTAGACACCTGGCCGGCCATTAGCATTTCTCTTTTCAGCGCCTAACAGTTCGTCAGTTGCTGAAATTCGGGTTGGAAATAGCCGAAGGAATGAGTTATATGCATGATCTAAAACTGATTCATCGAGACTTGGCCGCTCGAAATTGCATGTACGAAACTTCATGTTTACGTTGTACCTCCAACCTAACTCCGCCCACTCGTTCCAGGCTCGACGACACGCTTACGGTTCGAATTGCCGATTTCGGGTTGTGCCGCGATGTCAGCGATTCGGACTCGTATCAAACAGCGCGTGCAAGCGACATCCCAATTCGATGGATGCCCCCGGAGACCATCGAGAAACTGGAGTGGACTAACAAAAGCGATGTGGTAGGCGTTATGAATTACGTGAGAAGGCCAACGCGGGGGTACTTGCACAATACCTATGCTTTTTTGTGAACTGGGTACGCACCCAATTACGGCACGCACAATGCTCATGAACCAGTCCTGACACAGAACACGCACCGAGCCATAAACCTTGAAACTACTCAAAACGATAGGATGGGTGGAATCGAGGATGGGTACAAGATTGATAAAATGACTGGTTCCTGCTTTCAGGCCCTGTTCTAATGCTGTCCAGGATCATGGAAAAAGCTCAGACCGTACTTGTTTTTAGTGGTCGTATGGCATCGTTTTATGGGAACTGTTTACTCGGGGGAAACAGCCTTACACTCGAGTCCCCCTCATCGAGTTACGCGCATTCCTCCGCAGCGGTGGACGATTATCGAAACCAGATGGATGCCCAGATGTCATGTGAGAGCGATACACTTCACTTCGGGGTTCAAGCATGCCCAGCAAAAGTTTCTAATTTCAGATACGATCTTATGAAAAATTGTTGGCATGGCCAAGCCGAACAAAGGCCCAGCTTTTCGAAGTTAAGCGAAAGCCTACCTTCTCTTGTGCAAGCACTCGAAGGAGAGCAAATATTGGACCTGCCAGACTATTACAATGCTTTAACCGTTATGGAAATGTCTCAACAGACAGTGCCCAACGAGCAGACGGGATAGAGTCTACAGGGACTTGTGCTGAATAGGTATTCCCCCAAGTATGTAGTGTACATATATCAGCAACTACTTTGGTCTCTTGTGCCGTGCTGCATGTGTGTTCGTGCTGGGTTGGCTAATAAGATGCACTTGTTATCTCTTGCAGCACAATACAAGCAAGTGGCACGTGTGAGGGGCTTCAATATTTTCGTCAGTTGGACTTGCATTCGTAAACAGAGATCCTTCCAGTCGAGCCTAAAAGCGCCACCCTACGTCTGTTTTTGAACAAGCAATCTAAAAAACCCTGATCGAGCAGCGCGAAATACAAATGCAGCCAAAACTCGTTGGCTTTACTCAATGATATACACACGGCCATAAAAGGAAGCTGGCTGGGAAATCTCAGGGGCAATAGCACATTACCAATTGGCGAATGAGTTCATAAAGCCTGAATCGGGTCTCGATTGGATAAGAATCTTGATTTGACAGCTGCGTGCTGGTTTCCTATCGATCTCGGACGAGGACGCCTAATGCTGTGCTGGCGGATACACCTAAGATAGCCGGTCTGGAAGTTAGACCATTAGTGGTGGCTATGCCTACTACGGACGAAAGTAGAAGGGCAATAAAGACTGTCAGTCGAGCATGTCCAAGGCGAAATGCTGCCTTTGAGCATTCGGAGACCAGCTTTAACTTTGGCCTTACTCTTACTTCTAACTGCTCCCATATCAATCGCAGTCGTGTGCAAGTGTACTGGAGTTCATTGTGCCTCTGATGTTTGCCAGGGCGATTATTGTGTAGCGACTTTAATTCAAGCTGGACCGAAGGCGAAGAAACGGTGGCGCGAGGAACCAACTCAGCTCTACATTCGGGGATGCGCCACATTTGCTACCTTCTCAACGCTCTCTTACACCGAGTTGGTCAATACGTGCTTTGAATATGACGAGTCGGAACTGGAGAATGAAAAAAGAAAAGTATGCATCTGTTCAGCACGTATGTGCAATGATGGACCATTGGTCAATGCGTCATTGAATCATTTTCGTCAGCAATCCTGTCAACCCAGTTCAAATTGTACAGGCGAGTATTGCCTACTTCACGATAGTGGCCCTGGCCAAAGCAGCTCCATTCTTTGTGCTAATCGAACACTGCCTTTCTTCGACCAGCTCGTGCTCGGAATTTCGACTTCTCCTGCACTGGCCCCAACGATTCTGCCATTTCCTGGTCAATTAGGTCATAGTATGAGTCTGTTATATTCAGATCGATTCGCTCAGATTCAGCCTTCCTTTACGCAAGAAACATCAACTATCAGGCTCGTCGAGTGCCCCACAATGTTCTTACGAACTGAACACAGAGACGATCCTGAAACTTGTATCCCACCCAAGTATGGTTCCTGTTGGGGTCAGTTTTGTTTAGATGTTTGGTTCAACGTGACGACTTTCCGTGGCCATATTTTGGAAAGACGATACAGGGGATGTGTTGTTGACTCCAATGACGACTACAGGGCTCTCGTCAAGACATTGTCTACGCTGAGGAAATGCGTCAGCTTCGATTCACCCGCCGTCAACGTGACAGCTTGCGTGAGCAGTGCTGTAGCGAGTTCGCCATCCTACAATGTACTTCTTGCTATGATCCTGATATGGAGACTGCTCTACTGATGAACGCTCCTATGCATGTGTTATGAATTGTCTGTTGTGTTCCATCACTGACAGTTTGCAGTTGACTAGCTCCAAGTGAGACACACCCAAGCATAAGCGCAATATACAGTACACCATTTATAGTCGTTATACATAGAACATAATCTAAAGAATTCTGGGTTACGAAGGAAACATACTTTTGCAAAAATGTACAAACATAAGCAATAAAAACTCCTGGATTACAGATTACGTACAGTATAATAACGTTATGTCTGGATTATTATGTCCTCAAGTCACCCGAATCGTCCAACCTTTGTGAAAGCTACAGGCTATCGCAGGGACGATTTTCTTGCATCCATCTCAAATTCATTCTCAGCACTTTTTGAACAAAACCTAGTAGTTCTCTTTCCATTTGCCTGCAGTGCAACTGTGTCATATTGCCCGCACAGACCCATTGCCATGTGTCTTCCGATTCCAGTCGTGTGCCGTCAGTGACATCAAATGGCGACGTCTCATCCACATAGACACGAATCAGTTGGTGCAGTGGGCAATACCAGTTGACCAGAGCGGTTTGTAAGGTATCATAATAGTTAAAATCAGGGTAATGGTGCATCTGCAAATAATGGACCAATTTTCTGACTAGCACGGTAGAATTGCGAATTGCATCCCGAATTTGGTGCAGGTGCTGCAGGAAAAAACCACACAGTTATGTGCTGTTACTGTACTCATCTTCTTACTCACCACTCGCATAAGCTCAATAATGTCCTCATCAGTGTCAAAGAGCGATAAATACTGGAAGAATCGCGCTCCAACAATGACTCTGTCGCCCTCGGTCATCCGTCTAACGTGCTACAATGAATAATATAGAACAGAAAGTAATTTTCACGTGACCAACATACACTAAAGTTTCTTAAGTGAGAGATTTCTGTAGCCATCATTTTGACAATGCTTCCGCTATTGACCACTTGCTGCGACAGCAATGAGCATTCTGAACTGGGAATTCTGCATAAGATGCTGCGCGAATCGGTCCCTGTTTCGTGTCTGATCGTCTGGCTTGAGCATTGGCACACACATTGATGAGGATGACCGGAAACTGAGGCTGAAATAATGGGTATTAAAGGTTGTCTAGCATCCCGAGGTGACCCAGTGAACATCACATACAATGAGTGAACGAGACATAAGTGGCCACAACGAGGGCCATCCACGTGCGAGTTCTGAGCAACATTCTTCTGATTCCAAATAAGTTTGAGCGTTAATTTTGAAATTGGCACTCTTCCCTTCGCACAGCTTTTGGCAACATGGTGACCAAGAAGGTGTGGCTTGTTTTATATACTGGCTTCTCCCCAAGACGGACAAGGATACTGTCATCATTGACAAACCAGGTTCGTGTAACAAATGCATGTTCAATACGTTTTTTAATGTAATAGGCTACTGATAATAATCAAATATTTGCCCACCCAGTTGCGCGTCATACATATGTCTCCACTGTAAACTCGTAAGTGATAAGTGAATGTTACGTGGAATGAAGCTGGCGAATTTCACACAACCGTTCTTATGATAAGATGATGTTAGTGATAAGTCACAAGGAAGTGCGTAGGCCGAAATGGAACTGAATCTTGTCCGGCAAAGAAACTACGGGCGTTGTTCTTTTATCAAAAATAAAGTTTCCTATTTCCACTCAAGGTTCGCTGACCTCAAGCTCATTTTGGTTATTTCCTTCTCTGATGGCGGTAAGCGAACGTAGTTGCGAAAGGAAGACGCAAAAGCATATCCTGATACTTCACCCGTTGACGTCCAATAATGACTTCCATAAAACCTTTTTTTGATCACGACTATTATTCGCCCCACTGCATCCTTGTCCCGCTGACGTTCGAAGTCATTGAACCACGTCATTATCCATATCAAGTTCCTGGACAAGTTTATGGGCTGATCGTGAGTGAAAAACAGCGGCGGCAATGATATCCGTGATCACGATTAAAGTGGGTTGAGTCACTTACGAGCCAATTCACCAGCGAAGAAACCACGCTTTGCACGCCAGCAGGCTCAAAATGTTTGACGTCTGTTATAAGCAGTTCTGTACTTGCGCATCAATATTTCGTCTGCTGTGCGCGTCTCGCCGAGAAGAGAAAAATAGAAATGAAATTCATTCATTCGATCGAAAAGTGAGCCAAAGAGCCAGCGCGTCGATCCGAAGAGTGAACTATTGTGCGTCGTGATCGGCCCGATTTCTGTAATCTTATCTCTGCATTGATACAGCTCTAAATTTAATGATTAAAATGTCCGCCAGCGATTCGGAGGACGGTGTTCATCAGGAAGAACAAGAAACTGGGATCGATGCCAACAATCAAAGCGATGGGGCGGACGTAAAAAGTCCTGATCAAGAAGATGAAAAAGAAGAGACCACGGTATGTTAGCCGCCGTAAGGTACAGGCTCTAATTTTATGAGGGACTATGTTGGATTTGTCACAGATCATAAGTTTTCTCGACTAGGCCTATGTAAAGTCGGGTCCGAGTCCGCTTAGTATCACCAGCTCAGGACAGGGAGAAAATGTGACTATATCCGGGCTGTAACTAAAACCGAAGGACACTCTAAAATCGGCAAAACATTATTTGTATGCGTTTTATCGCCATTTCGCATCATTTTTAGTAATTCCTAGCGTTTTAAAAGGCTTCTTCAAAAGTTTTTGTAACCAAAGAAATCAAAATTATGAGGATCAGTCAGATCAAAGCTGACACATAAAGGTGCCATGCGCCTTCATGCAAGCGTTTTCTTGCGAGACATCCTAGTTTTTGACGATTTTCCCCTTGTTTCAGACAGCCAAGAGTGTCGATGTGACGCTTTTTTAATACTTATCCCGCCTGATCGAGAAATTTATGTGACAATAAGCGGACTAAGCCAAATTCAGTGTGATAATAAGCGAGCTCAAAATACGCACAAAGTATAAGAGAAAAATTCGGAGCTTCGAAAACCTGTGACTATAACCGGACTGTGACATTTATCCGGTGTGACTATAAGTGGACTCGACTGTACATAGGCCTAGGCTTACATCAGCCGGCCTTGGTTTTTATGGTGTAGGTTACGAACGCCATTTTCCCTCATTTTAGGATCAAAGGCCAAAAAGAAAACGGACTACTTTGAAGAAGCAAAGTATTATTGAATCGGGCGATTCAGACGAGTCTTCGGACGACGATGCAGACTGGGGAAAAAAGAAGAGCGGACCAGCACGAAAGCGCGGACGACCGCCAGTTTCCGGCAAAGGCGGTAAGAAGCAAGCCGCTTCAAAACGTCGCCGAAAGACTGCTGCCTCGTCATCCGAGGAGGAAAGTCCCGAAGACAGCGATGAGGAAGACGAAGGAGAGCTGGAAGAAGGTAAAAGCCATGTGTCTCGAGATGGATGGGACTAATGTACTGTAGATTACTTGCAACGATTTCGGATGAAAGACTTTTTTTCTCAATTAGCACGTTTTGTAAATCGTAGGAGAGCTGGACGATGACCAAGACCACGCTAGAAAATCAACTGGTACCGCCGGCCGACGCGGCGGCGCAAGAAAAGCAAGGGATAAAGATGACGATGACGATGATTCAGATGATTCAATGAAGTTCGCGGACGGTTACGACGAAGCGTTTGTTGGCGACGAAGAAGATCGTCAGCGTTTGGCGCAAATGACTGAAAAGGAAAGGGAGGAAGAAATATTTCGTCGATTAGAACGCCGTGAAATGTTACAAACTCGGTAAGCCTTTCTATTGCTTTGATTTATAGAAAAACTCTAGTCCGGCGCATGTGCAGATTTGAAATCGAGAAAAAGCTACGAAAAGCGAGAAAGAAAGGGGAAAAGTCAGAACAGAATTTGGGAAGTGATGACCTACGATCGAGTCCAGGACCTGGTGGAGGAAGTCCGAGCGACGTCGCGAGTAAAGGAATTTCGAAGAAACGATCAAGTCGATCGTCGCAGAAACCGATGGATATCGGTGCTGGAGTGAGACGGACAACGGCTGATCGAGCTCGTGATACTAAAAGCCGGGCTATGCAAGATCTGATATCAAAGAGGGAAGAAAAACGACGTGCAGGTACCAGAATTATAGTTTAGACTCATTTCGGGCTGACAACAAAAATGACTTATTGTAGCGGAAAATGAAGCGAAGAAACAACCATTGAAAGTCGAGGAAGTTTTCAAATCGTCCAGTTCGTCCAGCTCCTCGTCTGGTGACAGTTCGTCGGATTCAGACTCGGATTCAAACGCATCAGGAAGAGGTGGAAAACGGTCTGGATACGATGCTAAAGCAGAAGCCGATAACGCGGCCAAACAACGTGAAATTTCGACAAAGGAAGAATTATCCCGGATTCGTTTGTCGCGATTCAAATTGGAAAAGTATGGGAAATTTTCTTAGTGCATTAGTTCTTCCTTATTATCATCCCCTCTTTTTAGGTTTGTGCACGCGCCATTCTTTGAAAAGACAGTTGTCGGATGTTTTGCTCGTGTCGGTATCGGCCAGAATGACAATAAGCCTGTCTACAGGGTAAGTGTTCAAATTATCATGTTGCCATCGTTCGTGAAAAACATTTTATTTTTAGGTTGCCCAAATCATTGACGTTGTTCAAACGGCGAAAATTTACAATTTGGGAACAGCTCGCACGAATAAAGGACTTCGCGTGAAACACGGCAATCAGGAGCGGGTATTCCGGTTGGAATTCGTTTCGAATCAAGATTTTACGGATTCAGAGTTTAGCAAATGGAAAGAAACGATGAAAATGCAGGTAAGTGGGCTGCTACCTTCTGTGGGCAGATGAAAAATTTTGTTGATGTAATGCAATTCCTTTTTTCAGGCTCTCCCTCTTCCGACCTATGAACATATTGAACGAAAACAGCTTGACATTCGGGCGGCATTGACGTATAAGTACACGGAAGAGGATATTAACAAAGTACTGTTAATCAAAGAGTAATAAATATGGGGAAAATTTATTTCTTTATTTATTTTTGTAGATGGTGAAAGAAAAGATGCGTTTCAAGAAAACTCCGTCGAATTTCGCTCATCGGAAGGCAGAGTTGATGAAATTAAAGGTGAATTATCTTATAGCGCCAGACCACGCTTTATTTCAGGCTTTTGCTTTTAGGAAATCGCTGAACAGACGGGTGATGACGAGGAGCTACAAAATATTGTGCAACAGTTGGAAGAACTGGAAACCGAAGCTCAAGAGTTGGAACGCAAACGCAATGCGGCTATGCGTGCCATTGACGCTATCAACCAGCGTAATCGTCTGAAAAACCAAACAGATGCCGAGCAAGCGATTCGGGTATGTTTATTGATTCGAGTCAAGATTTGGTCAAACATGATATTTGTTTGATTTATTTAAAATAGCAAGCTGCGTTAGAAAATAATAATGAAGGAGATGATCCATTTACCAGACGGAAAACACATTCCAAACTGATTGTCAAGTCGTCGGCAGCCAGTGCATCGAGAGGTAATCCTTCGTTTACCTCGTCTCCAATGGACCAGTTGATAAATCGAACGTAATGCTGATGGTTTTGGAAACTGGAAGTTCTTTGGTTAATTTTTTTGGTTTGCTTTTAGTATGCCGACGGGTGTCATCGCTGGTCAAATTCCAATCGTTTCGTCGTCGACGGGGTCTCCAGATGGAGCGAAGCAAATTCTGCCGCTTAAGTCATCGCTAAGACCGTCTCACTACGCGGACGAACTGGCTTCTAGCAATTTGGCGTCGACGTCACGGGCTCCACAACCACCCCCTAAGTTATCAGCATTGAATAAGAAGTATTCGGTTCAAGGGGAGACGAAGAATAAAGGGCCACCGCCTAAAGTGGCGGAGGATCCATTTTCGGCTCACGATTTTGATATCAACATCGATATCGACTTGCCAGCTCCAGGTAAACCGACTTGCATGGCAATGCTCTTCTACATAATACAGAGTTGTCATTCTAGCTGTGGGCTTAAATTCGTCGCTCAAAGCGGTACAGAGCAAGGATGTTAGTTCCAGTCGTCAATCATTGAATTTGGAAGAATACAAGAAAAAGAAAGGCCTCATTTGATTGACGTTCTGAGAATGAAAAATTTGGTGGCAGCCGTGCATTTTATGTTTGGTTTTCGGTACCGTCTTTCGAGTTTTGGTTTATTTGGCACTTGGCTTGGCTGCGATATTGACTTGTGCTTATTTAGTCTCCACTTCATGTTAGCTAAGGTGCGTTGCTTCGCCCTGTCTCCGTTTCAGAAACTGCGACTGATGTACATGAGAGAATGTAAACTTTGTGCCGCGGAGGAAGTAGCAGTTCTTGGAAAGTGTGATAGCAGCGTGGAGGAAAGTGCGGAAAGCTGCTGCGCTTGGTGTGGTTGTGGAGGTGCATTAGTTGAAAGTGTAAACCTTATCCGCTTCAGTCAGTCCTCGAGCGAAAGTTGCCGTGTGTGGTCGGTTGGGAAAAATGACTGCGCGAGCTGCTGCTGCTGCTGGTATTGCGACGGTGGACTCGGCTCGATTGGCACCATCGGCAAAGCACCATGCGCCCGCTAACTACGAGAGGGTGACTCCAGTCCAAGCCGTACGCTCGCCGAAATCAACTCACTCGAAGAGAGGCGATCCTGAGAGATTACGTCGACGAAAGAACAAGTGGATGGCCGTCTTCATTTGCTGCATATTCGCCTTGCTGGCCATGATAGCTTTGGAGACGACTGGTATCTACTTCCTCCTCCAGTCACTATTACAAGCCGGTAAACCGCATCACCATGCTGATCCCCGGTACAGGACAGCCGGAATGTTGTGCCGTCAGTTCCGAAAGCACGCCGATTGCATCTTCGAGCGTGCAAATCAGACTGGTCTGTGCAATGAAGCCGTCTGTGATCAGATCCTGTGGAAGTTAAAAGTGGACAATGACGGTGCCGTCCGTTTCATCAGCAATGTCCATTCGTTCGATCTGCAAAGCGAAGACACCACATTGCTGCATTGCGACGAAAAGATGGCCTGCAATGAAGGCAAGTGCAATCCGCACGATGTTACTCCGTGGAAAGAACCGATCAAGTACCACAGAGGTCATTGGGTTCGCGATCCTCAATCCCCCTGCTTCTTCTTCGATCAAGAACACACGGCCGCTGAAAACAAGGCCTGGCGTGAGCTACGACAGCTCGAAAAATGTTCTAACGCCATGTGCTCCAATCCTGGGGCCAGCATTTCGTTCCGAGTTGAGCTGCAGCGATGCGAAGCTAAAGAAGACGGGGCGTTGCATCGCATGCTGGCCTGTGATGGGTTGCCGTTGAAAATCTACAAATGCGTGGATTGCAAGAGTGTCGCCGAAGCCAAACTTGAGGAAGAGGGGCACATGAAAAAGCAATGCCGCCAATCCGGTTCGAAAGATGGCTGTCTGTGGAATTGCACGGACGAACGACCAAAACTTCGAACGAACGGTGCAGCATGCGAGAAGGACGGCAAGAACGGCTCCTGTTTCAAAGGTGTGTGCTACGAGTTGGCGACGTGACGTCGATCGGACAATGATCGAGATGAATTCTGTGATCGTGGGTGCTCCATTTCACTGAAACTAATACTAGATGATAAAGTGCTTGTATGTCTGTGATCAAACGTGGCACTTATGGTGGCAGTGGTGTATGATCCACCAGGGAAAGATAAAATACTCAAACACGCCCTACAGCATCACATATTACAGAAGTAAGTACTCTAGGTACATTGCTAGTACAGAAGTATTATACTCCATGACAGGTGTCTGGAAAATCCAAACCGCATACACGAGGTATTATGCATCTACTGCCGAACAGATCGTGCTGACCGTGAGATTATTGCTGGATTGGCGTCGGGAACACACCGCCAGGATGTGGCATACTTGATTAAAATTAGGTCGCTCGTTTGGATCTCGTTTCCAGCAGCTTCTCATAAGGTCATAGCTAAAAAAACCAGCACTTGTTATGTGATGAATGCTAGTGACGCGAGTCTTCTCACATTGGCTCATCACAGCCTGCTGGTCTGGGCAGTCTGCCGCCGTGTTGTAGGAAGGTTCGTAATTCAACTAGTGCCACCTCCGAGTACGGCTCTTGTCCTCGACTCATTATTTCCCATAATACAATTCCATAAGACCACTAAAAAGGTTAAAAAACATCGAATGCAGTCTAGTCGAAACAAAACTAGTTTAATAATGAATCTATTGTAAATAATAGCAGTGCATTACGACATCGCTGTTCGCACTCCATTCTAGTTTTTGCAATGCTTCGGGTGCCATCCATTTTATAGGCAGCTCGAACATTTGTGTTGATTGATAGGACTGGTCATTACTGATGCAACGACACAAGCCGAAATCAGCTATTTTGACAACAAGGGTGTCATCAAGCCTGAAGCTGACAACCTGGAAGGTGAAGTCTGATAAAGCGAAACAAAGGCTTACATGCAGTTTCTGGCAGCCAAATCTCTGTGTACCCACTTCAGACTGTGCAAATATTTCATGCCTTCCGCAATGTTCCAAGCGAATTTGATCAACTGGGCTGGACCAATAGTCTGCAAAAGAGTCGATTGTTTTCAGAGGGCTCTTCGACGGGTCCAGGAAACTAAACTCACACAATCTGGCTTCTTGATGAACGTAAGCAGGTCCCCGCATGCCATAAAGGGCGTTACTATCATTGGCAAGTTCGTCACCGTGAAAGTGATGCCAACCAAGCTGAGTACATTTGGATGGTCCAAAATCTGCATTCGCATTCCTTCTGAGACAAACTGACGCACGTCTCCAGCACCCACTGTCCCGGAAAAGTGAGAGAATGATGACGAGCGTGCAACGGACACTCACTCACAACATACTCGTACCATGCAAACGTTTGACGGCTACATCGAATACTTGTCCGTCCCGTGTGTATTTCGCTCGTTGGACGACGCCGAAATGACCTGTGGAACAAACTGCTAGGGCAGGAGCGGTCGAGAAGTTTGGCACACTTACCTTTGCCGATGATTTCTTCCAACTCAAGGGCATCCAGATCGATTTTCCACTGTGTCGGAACGAGGTAACTCAGGTCAGCGTAATGGGGTTCAATCATTGGTAAGTACCGGTACGTGTCGCCGTCAGGTTGATTTGGAGTTAAGGAATTTTCAGAGACTACAGTGCAGAGAAGGTGCACGAGTTACAGCATACTCTAAGGATGACGGTATGGCAAAGATCAGATCACGGGGGGGGGGGGGGGAAGTGGGGATTTCGCTCCCCCCTAGACTTTGACTACAGTATCTCCCAGACACCCATCTCACCGTTTGTTCCTCCGTTTCCACTATTGGTCTTGCTCAACTGAATGAAGTTAGACCTGGCGACTTGCAGTAACTTTTGCGCTCTTCGTTTGCGATACCAGAAGTACACCAAGAGAAAGAACATAATTGCGAATCCCGCACCGACTAGTCCAATCGTCCATAGCCAACTTGAGTGGTCGCCAACGCTGAGCTTATCCGATTTATCCCGGCCTGCAGTCTTGTTACTCCAATCGGGGAATGGTTGAGTACAGTCCCAGTACAGGGCTTGCAAAACGTATGGTTTGAGCTTTCTGGTACGGACATCGGCCAAGCCTGAACTTGTTGCTGGACATGAAAACTGGGACGGCAGATCGAAGGCTGAATCCAGGAAATAATCAATGTCAAAAGGTCGATCAGGCTTTTCGTTGGTGCAGACCAAATGGGAAAGGAATTCCATTTGACCTGGTGGCATTCGCTCCTCTTCAAACTGACTCGTTGGTACGTCACTATCGTCAGAAGGCCAACCAAGATCGACAATGAAGATCTGTTTTTTATCTACCTTGGCTTTTTCTCTAATCTTGGTCACCATTTCCGTGAGGTATCGCACAGAGGAGCTCGGTCCATGGCTTGTGTTCTGGACATTGACACTGAGCACATATGCATCTAAATATGGAGCGATAGGTCGGTTTACTAGATTCTCTATTTGATCGACCGTGGCCACTTTGACCCGATCGCGCAATCTGCTTTTCAAAGTTACCAACTTTTCAATCAATGTACTTTCATTGATTCTGTTTGAAACTAGGTCCAAATGACCGACAACTATTGGCAACAAATGAGAAGAATCAAGATTTTCGTGGACAATCATCCTCTCCAGGATGGCTACTTGCCGAGTATACTCGATCTCCTCGATGGCAGGAAGCCGAATCAGCAAGCCCAGCTCGAGTCTCTTGGTCAAGGCCAAAATCAAGGGGGCCCAATCGTCGCAGTAAAAGCCATGGATCTGAATATTAGCTGCTATCAAGGACATAAGAGTAAAGTCGTCAATAATCATTTCTTCATTCAAATCTGAGCAATTCGTAGAATGTCTCCATGGATAATAGGTCAGACCGAATAGTGGTCTTTTACGCTCATTGTTGACTGTCGTCAGGGGCCCGCTTTTTGCAGTAGGGGCCATTAGGTTATGAACTTTCCCGATGACGCTATTGTTTGGGTATTCGTAGCTTAGAGCGTCCATGCTGGAGTTTATGATCAATGATGAATTTTCAAATATGGAGTTGGGAATCGGGTGATGTTGAGAACCAATGTCAAGGAAAAATATAAAAATAGTCGCACTAAGCAATTCAGAGAACCCGGGTGGCATGAGCTGTTTTGGCACTCAAGCACATTAGCCGATCACGAGAGAGTATGAGCTAGAACCGCATCTTCCCAAAACACATAGGAAAGCGAAAGGCAGGCTGGTACGAGCGAGCGATTGAGCGTTGTGAATGCCTGAAACTAGTCCGTCATTATTTTATGCGAAGTGGCAATGCTTACACGACCATATTACGTCGATAGTGCATCATAGTGCGACTTTGACGGCATGGAGTAGTAGCGTAGCTGGGTATGGGCCACTGTAGATCTACAAAACTGCTTCTGATGTGAACAATATAACTGAACGCGCTTGACTACGGTACTTGAACGCCAGTAGTTCAGGCCCTGCAGGATTTGATACCAATGTTCTGGGTGCATCGACTTGGGCCGAGTGAAGTGGCTAGGGATACCTAAACAACCTTGAAGCTGCTTCGGGCCGAAACGGGGGCAGGCAGTGATAAAGTATGGCCAGCAAAAGTTGACTGGCTGGTTCCCGATTCTAGTCCTCTGCCATATGGGCGGCCCGTCTATGCAAGGTATCGCAGCTGTGACACGGCCTGTGATATACTGTAGCAGGTAACTACTTACTGTACCAAAAATGGCAAGACGCTTCATGGTACAAACTCTTACAAATTAGCCACTATCTCACGGAAATATCACAGCTGACGGTTTACGCCAGTGGTTATATCCTACATGCGCACTTGTATGTCATATCATTCATTGACACAATAACTGTAGAGCTGAAATGACGCGATAAAAGTTTGGGGAATACCCGACAGTATTATATGCTCTATGATGGCCTACTCACAACTTGGAATGAGATGAACCCTGTTTTTCGCATAGTGGCACTGAACAATTGTAGCTGCAGAATATTAACAGGCTTCGAGTTGATATCTGGCCCTATTTCCCTTCGTAGAGGGATGATTTGCGCCCAATTTCTTCCTTGCTATAAGCGGGACTGATCGTGAGCCGTCACACATGCCGACTGGTCCACGTCGCTTAAAGCTGTACCAGGGCCACCATGTCGACGAAGGACGCACGTACAATGGAAGATAGCGCCTAGGTGAAAAGGGGGGGGGGAGTGGAAGGGTTGGGGGGGTGGGGGGAAGGGGGAAGGGGAGGGGGGGGGGGGGGAGGGGAGGGGGGGGGGAAGAGAGAGAAGGGGAAAAAGGGGGGGGAGGGGGGGGGGGGTGGTATTTTTAAGTTATAGTTGTTTGGAAAAAAAAAAAAAAAAAATGGGTGGGATAGAAGAATTTTGAGAGAAAAATTTTTGGGTTTTAATGTGGGTTTTCTGGGTGAAACGTTATATATCATGGTAATTGGGCTTCCAACCGGTTCCTCATTGCCTGGTCCGCAGGGCTCGAAACGCAGGCTGAACAAAGGTTAGTTCTTGCTCGATAGAAGAAATCATCAAAATGACGCACACGGCAAATGAAAAATCCCGACGTCACACGAGCAGGTTCTTAAGCCGTCGGCAAAAAAAACGGCAGGCAAGGGCATCCTAACGAGCGAACAAAGAGAAGGCGAGATCAAGAAGATTCCTGGGAAGTCTGTGGTGTCAGGTTTGCTACCACTGGTGAGTCATAAAAAGTTTCAAGGTGATCAATTTTACTTGAAAATATTGCGAGAATTCGATAATCGAAAATATCTGCGATTAATTAGCCTGAGGCTTTGCATCAGTACAATGTCCTTGTTGGAGCTGCAGCGAGAGGTCAGTTTATTTTGATCGAAATTAGTGGCAGTGAAGAAACAAAGCTTTTGTTTTAGCTTGATGACAGCCAGGAGACAGCAGCATTGCTACAAGCGCAAGTGGAGGATGCCAGGGACGCTCTCAATGATCTGAGGGCACGCTTGGAGTCGTCCAGACAAGAAGCATGGTCGTGGAAAAACCAATATCAAAAACTGGCCGATAAGAGGTCCCAACACGAGTCACAGCAAACAATTGGTTCAAGGTAGGCCATGATGGAGTTCCATGGAAGCAATGACAAAAATCAGAGCAGTGCGCAGTACTTCTGTATGTGCAGAATGGAAACTGTGTTACAGCTCGATAGTCTCTTGAGACGTGTAAGCTCACTAGGTGTCCCCTATGTAATCCTCGTACCTGGAGGTCCATGGTGGGTGGAAGAAAATCATCGATCTTCCCTGACAGGGAAACGTCAACCCCTCGGATTGGTGTTTCACCCGCAGTTATAATCGCAAGACTTACCTTTTCCACTCGGAGTTTATGTCCCGCCAACTTCGGTCGGCCACACACCTACAGAAGGTATGAGCTATATTGACAACGAGCTCCTCGAACGAGTAAGCGCACTTGTACTCGTACGTATATCTTTCGTGCATTGTTCGACTAGCCGTTGTTTTTGACCGCCTATGCAGCTGGTAGCTAGTAAAGTGCGAAACCTAAACTGTATGCTAGTCCATTCATCAGGGTGTATTAGAATGAGGAATGGCACGTGGTCTCTCCTCACCTTGGGTGATGTTTCAGTCATGATGACGACGAAAGATTTACTTTAGGAAAACCAACCAGGACCTTGAACTCAAGCAAGAATTAGAGGAAACGAAAACTGCCCTCAGAAATGCCAACGACCAGAAAAAATCTCTCGAAAAGGATCTAGAAACGTGGAGAGAAGTGTATCAAGAACTGTTGGATGGCCAGACACGCTCCACTCAGAAGATAGCGGAACTCAAGTAAAGAGCCCGAATATGGGCAGGGAGAAGTTCAAGCTTTTGGGACCCCATGTCTGCCACAAAAATTGAGTAGGGTGTGTTAGAAGGCAAGATTTCTAAAACTACCCTGCATTTTGATACACCCATGCCTTTGTGGATGTCTTCTGATCCCTCCTCGCGTTTGGTGATAATTCTTTTGTCAGCTATGCATGGTAGACTTTTATTAGATTATAGCTCCTAGCTTTCTGACAGCCACAAAAAAGAGGGCCTCGCTGCTGACATAATTACGAATATTTTACAGCATTTTCTTTTTTTGTCCTTTAGAGAAACAATCGATGGCTATTTGCAGAAGATTTTCAAATATAAGCTCTATTTGAACGAACTGCAGTCGCGCCGAAAACAGAAATCATATTCTTATCCCGGTGGCACCCAGTAGCTTTGTATAACTAAAAAATTAGGCCTATCAGTGTTCGATACTTTCTAGGTCACGATTGAAAGAACTAAGATCACAGATAGCCAAGCTAAAATTGATGTTGAACTCTCAAGATCACAATCCATGGGTAACGCTTTTTCCTAAATGGAATTTTACGCAAATTCTTATTCGATTCAGGTTGATCGACTCTTGCGTGTGTCGGGTGATGAAAGCCAGTAAGCATATTCTCGCTAGTGCATAATATACACGTGGGAGTAGAAAAATTTTGGAATTTGGTATTTCAGAGCTCGCTGTCACATCGAAACTTTAAAGCGTGACGTTGCACTCCTGCAATCGCAGCTTCAAGATCGTGATTCGATGATAGAAAGAGTGGATAGAAATGTCTAGATTTGTGTAGCTGGTATTATTTTTGGCTCATTTTAGGCGCGAAATTCGACTTCGAAGTATGAAGCAGAGATTAGAGAAAAGGACGAGAAGATCAAAGCATTGCAAACCGAGCTTGACTCATTGAAATCAGACCGTGCGAAAGAGTCGCAGGTAACGGATGATGAAGTGCTTCTGATAAACTTATAGCAGCTATTACCTCGTTTAGAAGTGCGAAGACTCCAAGCGATCCCGAACTCAAGATCAATCCCTGCTGACGACCCGCGGTAAGGATAGGTACTGACTGAGTGCCTGTGGTGGAGACCAGTGCCCGTAAGCAATACTGTAAGTACCATTAGCGGACTGAAGTCCACAGGCACACTCCATCACAGTCAGGCGCGAGCTTCATTCAGCAACGCCAAAAGTCGACTGGGTCTAGTACTGATAACACGGGTTATGATAGCTGTAATAAATTTTTTCAGTGGCAGACAATGCGAGCACACTGACTCTGTTTCCGCCAAGAGCACCAGAAATGTCAGACAAGGTTACAAGTTCAACGGCATTTGTGTCAGCAAGCTCATTTGGACGCCCTTCCACTTTATATGGTTTTGGTAGTCGAAGAATACAGCCGCTCGACGTCACTTCGATTGCCCAATCAACGGAGACGGATCCTTTCGCCTCTTTCAAGCCAGCGGGTATGTTGTTTGAGCAATTATGCCATAATAGTTTAACTTTGTGGGTGGGTCCATATTTATCCTGCCCGCACCTTGCGTCTGTTGTTTATAGCATTTGTGTGTTTCCTAACGATGAGTCGAACTAGAATGAGCCAATTTCACTGATTGACCCTGTCGTAGTGGGCGCTATATCTCTCCTAATGTATATAGAATGCAAGTGCAAGCGCCATCATCTATTTTCAGGCTTAACATCGACCCAATCCACTGCTGTCCAGTCAAAGGCAACAGACTCGGGTCGTTCAGGGCGCTTAATCTTGCGTAGACAGCACCAGTCAGTCTTTTTCCAGCGTCCATCAGCAGCTACCGGACAAGCGGCTGTGCCAGTGACAGGAGTCGAGCTACAGGAAAATGTGGGCGGCCACAAAGTATTATGGTCGTCGAGTCAAGCTACTGCAGCGCCAGTCATAGAAGGCCAACAATTTCGACCGGCTTCTAGTCAGTCTGCATCAACACTGGGTGGCGCTGCACAGAGTATCAGCGAGGTTGTAAAGATCGACTCGCCAGTGACGAGTTTTCGTTATTCACCACCGTCAAGACCTTGCCCGTTTTTTGGGAACCAAATGGATCACAGTGACCAAAGAGGCGATGGAGGGAACAGGTGTCGAGACCGTGATCGAAGACGATCTAACTGGAACGGCGGAAGGGGAGGATGGCGTAACCGAGGAAGACGGTGGAATAGGTATCATCTTTGACTGTTGCATATGGAGACAAGATAAGCCACGATCAGAACCAAGTTGTCTACAGTGGTTTGTGGAGCATAGACTTGAGGGAGTAGTCCTAGTGACCCTGGAAGTAGTAGTCCTGCGGGAAAGTTAATATTTTGGAAATAAAAAAGTTGAATAGTTGAATTTGGAAAATGGAAAATGGAAAGTTGATAGCTTTGTAATTTTGGCCTTGCATATCTTGACTGGCCGAACGATGGCTAGAAAGCTCAGCGACCTCATTACTTGTAGGAGAGATGCATCCTCAAACTGGAATGATAATAAGGGAGGCTCACCTATTCGTCTGGGCATGGCTTCCGCTATAAATCATGAATGAGATTGACGCCACGAAGGCCAGATGCCACGACAAGAAAAGATATGGTGAAAAAGAAGCAAACCTCGCGAAATGGCTTTATCCAAGATAAAAACAGATTTCTATATTCAAAAGTTATTGAGTACGAGCCCTGCACATACTAACTACTTTTTCAAATTCCCCACCCACTCCATGCTGGTCACGGACTTCCACTCGACGATCCGCGCTCCAGCTTGGCAATATACTCCAAAATGTTAGTCTTGCACATTTCATAATCACAATTTGGGTCAAATGGATTTCCGCTTGAAACTTCGCCAGCTTCTGATCCGGGAACAAAGTTTGAATTCTTGGCTGGTCTCATGGATTCAAATAGCATACCTAAAACGGAGAGCCTAAGGTGACTGCAACTGATAATAGCACAGCAGTGGTGTAAGATGATTCATACTTCGGTATTTGTTCTGATCATTGCCGACCTCGACAGGTACCCAAATGATGGGCTGCCTTACAAGGCGTCGATAGGCCAATGCACTGAAGCTGTGAGACTGGACGAGCAACGATGAAATGACGAGGATCGAAAAGAGAACAACTTTCGCCATGTTTTTCTCGTTCTTGGTTGCCTCAACAGGAGCCCTCCTTCACAAACGACGACGTGATGTGTGATGTGACTGAAGACTAACTTGGCTCAAGCTTGGTTTATAAGGGTGCAATGAAAAGCTTCAATCAGGCTCAAACCTATTAGACAAATAATATCTACTTATTCTAGTGCCTCATCAGAAGGCCTCATGCCTTTTCATGTACATCGTTGCTGTTGCCATCAGCAACCTCAATAAAGGATTCCTTTGCAACTAACGCTTGCGTCAATGAAAGCTCAAATAGGATCATACGCTAACGAAGCAGATTTGGTAACATCTATTTACCTAATAGCACCCGAAGGTTATCAACAAGATTTACCACGCTTTTAGTGAAGCCACGCGGACTCGCCTCCTTTTTGGGTTTTTGTTACGCTATCCAAAAGTATGTTTGTAGTCACTGGGTTTCCTAGTTAATCGGAAGAAAACAAGCAGCTAGGCTGTTCAAAAATAGTCTTGGCTTCACGCTCGCAGATGTGATGTGTACAGAGGCAGGCCAGTTCAAGCGATAATGTTCAAGCGAGAGAAAACTAAAGTTGGTGAAACCAAGACACATCGCAGATAGAATTCAAAAGTTATTTGCCTAAATAAGCGATATAGCAAAGCTACCTGGAGCGCCTATTAGCATTACCTATAACGCAAAGAGGCCATAGGGTATTTCTGATTGTCTAATCACCTTATCACTTTGTGCCTCCCGGTATCTGATCTATTGTATCAGTGGTCATCACTGTTAATAGATTAGATGCAAATCACCATTCGCTACGGTTCTGTCTTTGTAAAGAATTTGATATTTTTCTGGTAATATCAAAATCAGTGATTATGGCAGATCGGCGTTTCGCATTCCCCACCGGCTCAAGTTTGACTTTTCCGCACGTGAGTGTTTCGATAAAGGCTTCTTTGTAGCCGGGCATCATCCTCGCGTAAATACAAGGATTGAGTAGGGAGGACATATGACTGAGGATGATTGGACCATAGAACCACCAGTCCTCCATGCTGCACGACTCGCAATAGTAGGCCACCGCATTCATGATGTAGAGGGGATACCAGGAAACGAGGAAACAAATGATAACCATAATTAGACTGAGAATGACCCTCTTTGCCTTTGCATTTTGCCGCTTTTGTAGCGTGATATTTCGTGAACTCATGACCGACAATGAAGAGGATCGATGCTGCGAGAGTGAAATGCTTTGGGACCCAGATGAATCTGTTTGATCGATGGATTGGTCAAACAGAAACGAACAAGCGCTGTCAGTTGTGATTTTCCTTCCAGCCGTGGCATCATTACACGCAATAGATGGCCTGCTGGAGTCAACGGAATATCGAACATTCAGCATGCGACGATGTTGCTCGTGTACAGCGTAGTAGATGCTACCGTAGAAAAAAGTCATGACGATGGTCGGCGCTATAATAGTGCCGTAAAAGAGGAACATAAGGTACTTCATGCTAATTACTTTCATGAACTCGCACTGGGACACATTTCCATTGTCCGATGGTACCCCAGCATTCCAGCCCATCAGTGGTAGGCATCCAATCAAGATGCCGAAGACCCAGGCGCAGGCGATATAGGACGAGGCCCGACACATGCCTCGCTTATGAGGGACTGGCTTACGTCGAAAGACGATGGCTCTGTATCGGTCGAAGGAGACGGCCGCCAAGTGAAATATGGAGACGGTGCAAAAGGTGAGAATTAGGCTTTGCACACAGACGCAAGACAGGAAGTCGTGGGGCAAGTCAGTAATCATGGAACGGACGTATAAGGGAGTGGCCACTGCACTGGTCAGCAAGTCAGTCAGGGCTAATGAGAACACGAACAGATTAGTGGGCGTACGTAAAGAACGTTCTCGTAAGAAGGTGAAAGCTACTAAGAAATTACCAAATACGGAAAGCATCGCTACCAATAGTTCGAAAGTTAAATAAAGTACCTTCTTAGCATCGAATTCCATGATCCGCAAAATGTGCAGAGTAACGTACCAGGCGAATGTTTCAATCCTTCGATGCGATGACTGTGCGCTTGGAAAGTTCGAGTCACTTTGATGCTGCCTGAAAGGAGAGCTCAATACATGCATAGAAATGGATGCAATTGGTGCATATATAATATATTTTGGAGTGCTCAAACAGTAGGGATTCCTGGAAATGTGAGAACGATTGTTGTTAAATATAGTCGCGACATTTTCTATATGCTTGCTAGAATGAACTGCCTGCCCGCCAGGGTATAGGCCACTAATGGACTTTTGCTTGCGAGACTGATAGCTCGCTCTGACATTTTTGCAGAAGAGTGAGGTCAGAAATGATTCTGGATTGTCGCACAGCATGCCAGCTAACTGCGTAGCCACAGTTGAAAGTATGTTCAAACGGGCACCAATCGTCAGACCACCCGCATTACCAATGGTTGAGGAAGACCAATCAGCCATGTTTTAGATATTCGATAAAGAGGAACATATGGTTCTATTCATCTCGTTTTTCTACCCTCCGAGTGATGTCTGACTGTTCCTCGCCATCGAGCATCAGTGCACAAGCGACAACGGATACCTCCGACGGACGACACAGAGGCGCCTAGCGACCAAATGGGGACAAACAGCCATCTGAGCTGGGTAGATCTCGGGAAAAGGTAGAGGAGATTGTTAACTGTAATGAGACCAATGGTTGCTCCGTTACTGCTGTATGTACCTGTTATAGGTATTCGTAAAAAGGAAACACTGACTAGCTGCAAGCAAGCACTCGTCGCAAAGTCCTAATCCTACGGGCACGTGCGCAGGTTTTACCCGTTAGGCGATAGTCATCACGGGCACGGATAGGCACGCAACCGCGGGGTTGAGACTGGCTCAAGTGATACACATCTCGTGCCTGAGGCAAGTCAAGGCACAAAGTGGTTCAGAAAGGTGACCTGTGTATAAAAACCAGCTCAATTGCCTGCTCATCTTCTCCAGTTTTAATTTACATAGGTCTCAATCTAGAGCTAGGCTTCAGAGATTGCCTCAGAATATGGAGCAAATTTACTCCGATTTGCAAGGGTCAGTCTGACGTGAGCAATATGAGAAACAGGCTTCCTAATCTGTTCTCTGTTCGTCCCAAAGGCTTCGTCGTGCCTCGTTTCAGTAATTCTCGTCATAACTTCGCATACATCCGCAAAGTAAACGATTTAGGACTGCCATTCCTAGCAGCAGTTTTTGGTGAACAGGGTCAATATTGGCGTCTTTAAAAGTCAGTTTCGCCCGGGAACGAAGTTTTCTAGCAAGGCCTAGAAAATTGAGTCCCTGAACAAGTCTTCATTCCTTGCATCGACCTGATTAATGGGTTGCTTATAGAAGGGGTTTTTCTCCATGAATTCCTTATGCTCATGGCTCGCACTGTCAGTCTGGGAAACTTGTATGGCCTTAGGCTCACTCAGTATAAGCATGTAGAATAAATCTTTGTCGAAATCTTGCATCTATTAGCCTGTCTTGCTTCAAGGCGAACTACGAAAGATTTATGGACTAGAAAACTGAGCTAATTGAAGTTGTGATAAATGATAAGAATGGCGCGATGTGATGGCAATGGATGAGCAGAGCTTGTGATAAAAGTCTAAGGAGGTTGCGAGAAAGAGAATACGACTGACACCATCTACTGCACAGTACAGGAGCACGATCACGCCAGTTCTTGCTTCAACGAGCCGCAGCTGAAGGCGTTGGTGTTGCCTCGTGCAAGCCTATTTCGTCTGCGACAAGAATGAGAACTTGGTCGCAAGCATATTTCTGGCAAATGGTCACAGGAGGGAGGCATAAAAATGCGAAACGGATTCCCTCTGCTATTTTATATAGCTCGTATCTACTGTACACTCGTCAGAGCTAGACAATAAGCATGGAGTCAGTTCCTATTAGTTATCACCACAGCAGTCTCCTTTCTGTGCCTACGACTGCAATGTGCCATGAATGTTCATTTATGGCCCCCAAGTAAGGCCCCGCTAGACGAGATTTGAAATGATAGTAAGACGGCTGATTCTTTGCTATAGGACTGATGGGGAGCTTTTAAAAAACGATAGTCTCTCTGCAAAGGTAAGATTAAAAAAGTATATATACGTAGACCCCATTTTCAGTTTCAGAAATTAGCCCACCAGAATACGCCTGACTTGCCGTTGGTCCTATCGATTACGCACTGGCGCCTCGTTAGCCAGTCGACGCGTAAGCGCCGTTTGCACTGATCGGGTGGGGTGGGGGCTGTAAACGAACATTTACGAATCAGTCATGTTTCCTACCGTTGAGCATGAAGAGTTCAAATCTCGTCTAGGGGGCCTTACTTGGGGGCCATAAATGAACATTCATGGCACATTGCAGTCGTAGGCACAGAAAGGAGACTGCTGTGGTGATAACTAATAGGAACTGACTCCATGCTTATTGTCTAGCTCTGACGAGTGTACAGTAGATACGAGCTATATAAAATAGCAGAGGGAATCCGTTTCGCATTTTTATGCCTCCCTCCTGTGACCATTTGCCAGAAATATGCTTGCGACCAAGTTCTCATTCTTGTCGCAGACGAAATAGGCTTGCACGAGGCAACACCAACGCCTTCAGCTGCGGCTCGTTGAAGCAAGAACTAACGTGAATCGTGCTCCTGTACTGTGCAGTAGATGGTGTCAGTCGTATTCTCTTTCTCGCAACCTAATTATCTGCATCCAGCCTCAAGTTGTCAGTCTATTGGCCCTGTGGACAGGGACACTCCTTGCTCCAGTATCAAACTGCGGTAGGGGATACATTTGTACATAGAGGGCGCGCCAATTTACTTTTAAGGATGATTCATCCAGTTCCATGGCAACACAGTAAAAACTGCTGCTGGTCAACGCGCTGCACATTCACAAATGCATTTTACTGGGATTGTTATTGTTGCTTATCAAATAGAAACTGGACTGTCGGCGTCTGCTGCCAGGTTTCTCGCAGAATAACGTCTCCAGAATGACTTCTCTGAAACCAGGCATGGTCCTCGCGTAAATAAGAGGGTTGATAGTTGTGGATAAGTGGCTCAAGACGATGCACGCGTAAAATGCGGCTTGGTCGATTTGGTAATGCGGTGCGTAGTAAGTGATTGCATTCAAAGTGTACAGGGGATACCAACAGAGTAAGAAGGAAACAATGACCAGGACAAAGCTGACAATGACTCTTCTACTTTTTGAGATCCTTTTTTTCATGCTCGTCGCTTTGTCGGTCACACGTTGGCGGGGACCACTGAACGAGCTAGCAATCGCCTCTTCTATGACTAGCTGAGTAGCAGATACTCGTGACTCAGTCAAACTTGTCCGAGTGTCCTGTGGTCTGCAGGAATCAACTGACAAATGATATCGTCCTTGTTCCTGGATACGGGGAGAAGGACTGGTCAGCCTGGTCTCTTCACTAATATCATTCATGCTTCCTAATCGCAATGCGACTGGTTCTCGTTGACTTTCCGATTCGGGTGTGCCCTGAGGTCGCCGAGAACACATTCGCCTGTCTTGGCGTCTGACAACATAAAATATGCTGACGTAAAAGAATGCCATCAGAAAAGTTGGAGTAATAATTGTGAAGTAGAATAGGAAAATCAAATATCTCATATCCATTATCTCCATAAAATCGCATAGGCCGCGAGCGGACGGACCACGATTCCAACCCATCAATGGCAAGAATCCTACCACTGTGCCACATACCCAAGCCAGGGCGATCGAAACAATCGCGTGTCTAATCCTGTCTCTGCGCGAATCAGGTTGACGTAACCAGACAACAGCCAAGTAGCGATCATACGAGACGGCCACCAGGTGAAATATGGACACTGTGCACAACATCATGATCCAAGTATTGACGATTAGGCAGCCTAGGTAATCCGAAGGCAGACCAGTGATCATGGAATACAAATAAATCGGGATACCAACCACACTGACCAATAGGTCAGCCAGGGCTAATGAGAACACGTACAGATTGGTCGGAGAACGGATGTGTGAATCTCGGAAAAATGACATCACAATCAGCGAGTTGCCAAAGGTCGAACAGGCCGCTACTAATGCCTCAGACACAGTGTACATTGTGGACATTGTGGTCAGACCCATGACTGCCTGCTCGTAATCGAACGGGTATGCTAATGAAGAGTTGAAACTGTCGAGGTTAAATGCAGCCATTCTTGAAACAGAGCAATGTGAGATTTGACTGCCTGTCCAAGAAACCATCGAGCATGTTGTCATCAAGGAACGACACAAGTAATTGTGTCTAACCGACCGAAAATAATATTTATCCGACTCCTTGAAGCGATCAGCTTTCTAATTGAGCTAGCTAGCATAACGCAGGGTCGATGTATAAGTTGCAGGCAAGTATTTTTAGCATACACTGCAGTATGCAGTGCGCGCTAGACGCTTGGTCTCATTAAAATTTTGGTCGCTTGACTAACAAGGCTCACCCTTACAACCAAGGAGGTAGAACGGAGAAAATGGAAAACTGAAAGGAATCAGGCCAAATTGCTTCAAGTCAGTCAATAGTCTGTGAGTTAAACAGGCCTACCAAACATTCCTGAGATTCCTTTTGTCGATCCCTCTCACTAAGGCTAATCTGGAACGCCCAAGGAGTCCTCAATTACATCGACCTGTGCCTGGGCACTTTACTTCCTCAGCCACCACTTTTGACATGGTGTGAGAGTGGCACCCGAAGGAGACATCCGTTCTCAGTGCGGTATGTCTAGTAGGTGTAGACAAGAAGTAAATGCCGCCTTTCAATGACATTCGTCTTTATCGATATACCCAATGGACATGATCAATTTTTCTGTTTGTATCCATTTTGTTTTTTGCATTAGACGTGGGAAGCTATTAGCGATCGCATTTATCACGTGTTCATGCCTTCTCGGGAAACATGGTCCTCGCAATCATTCCCGACCCAATTCACATTAATTTATTCACACTAGATTGAAACTCTTCTTTTCTAAAGGCTAGAAATTAAAAGCCTATGAGAGCTCGCTTTATGAAATGCCTTACATATATGGACCACATTCCAAAACAAGTCTTGTTATTCGCATCAGACCCTTGGCATGTACAAGCAAATTATACCCGGAAGCTGTGCAATCGATTTAATGGATTCGTGCTGGGAAAATAGTGAGCGCTGATACAATACTTTGAAAAAGGTGCCGAGAGCAAAAAAGTAGATTGGTGGGAAAGAATGCGAGACCAAGTGTGTCTACAATGTTGAGTGCTGGGAATAGAATCCGAGGCACGACTTATAATGACACTGCTGTTTACATATTCGCCCAGCGGCTATAGTGTGCATTGACGTCAATGTAAGAAGTACCCAGGAGAAGCTTGTTGGAGTAAGGAATACGTGAGTAAATATTTTGCTCATTTTATCAGCGAAACAGGAAACGAGGATATGGTTCAACGAGTGAAAAAACAAGGTGGTGGTGGTGCGTGTCGATTGGGTTTGATGTGCATGTAGCACGTTGGTGCTTTCAGATGACAGCAGAGACGCATGCAAGAGTGCGTCATAGCCAACACGAGCGTACCGCTTCAAAGTACCATTCTAGTTTTTGGAAGGCTAATTGACTTCTAGGAAAAGTTGGAAACATGTGATCTAACAGAAAACACAGCCCCATAAAACTGGGCAGTTGCAGGTTCTTCGGAAGGTAAAAAGCAGAAATGAGGCTGAAATCTATTCGCGAGGCACACAAAATTGCGTACTGTCTAACCAATGGCCATTGAAGGGCACGGTAAGTAAGATAATATAATGCTGCCACCATAACTTTGACTCGAAAGACGTGCAGGCAATCACTTATACATGGAGTCGGCGGTACAAAGAAGCGTGTAGGTTTGCTCCTTCTCAGCCTTTCCGCGCGGATTAGTGGCTATGACCTTGTAAATGCCTTGATCGCCTTGATTGGGGCCCTGAAACACGAGAATGTGAGTATGTAGGGTTTGTGTTTTTTTATGCTGTCTGGAAACTGTCTCCGTGCATGCACCATGAGCCTGTGATGTATGACAAGAACTCAGAACTGCACCCTCAAACAGTCATGACTAGTCATAGCGCAGCATACTGTACCTTGATTTGCAAAGTGCAAGCGTACTTTCCCACCATCTTCTTTTTCTTTATAACATATCGATCACCATTCTGCAATTCCTTGTCCTTGAAAAACCACTTCACTTCCGGCTCTGGATTGGCCGACACCATGCATTCGAAAAGTACAGAACCATCCGGTTTATTCAATATGCTGGGTGCTTGCTCGATAAACGGATCCATGGCTTCGAGTCAATCAAGTGCAATACGTACTCCCAACTAAATTCTTGCAGGGTTTGCAAAGCGGTCCTGCTCGACAAACGGGCTTCGAAAGTGCTAACTGGAACGTTTGGCCGGATGCGAAGAAACTTCTGGTCTGACGCACGAGGCTTTCTTGTTTAGTAGGGCTCATCGAAAATGTAGTAGCGAACACAGCTGACGGCTTGGGGGGGGGGGGGGGGAGTCTAGAAGCAGCCAACGTGGTCCAGTTCGTGTTTGAGGCCTGTCTCAGAGAGATAGTGAAAAGTTGAAAAATCCAGCCTCCTGACGCTTTTTCACAGCTAACGAGCACAGATGATCTTTGTCATTGTATGCACGAGAATCGACTTGACATGCTTGCAGGGCAGACACAGAACCGTTTCCGGGCTTCAAACAGTTCTTCACAAGCCAGCTTGCCATTTGTCTTGACTGAGAACGTGCAGGAGCGTATGGCTACGTGATCGTACAGGATCGCCAATAAAATGGTACCTACTAAACTAAAAGGCTTGCACATCAGATGGGTGAGGCAACCTCTGCATTTCCTTTATGCTCATCACTTACACTTCTGCACATAACTCAGTACCAAATGCGGGTGCGCACAATGAAGGGTGAAGGGGCAAATTGTGCGTATACTTTAGCCGACTACAATTCATCGATTGCGAGTTTACGTTTCTGCTTTACTGCATCACTAAATGTTGATGCGCACGCAAGTGTGAAGGGACAAATTGCACACGACATGATTTACTGGACCGCGAGTCGAACACTCGCCCATAACTGCGCACCTGGCTTGAAAGGCAAATGCTACACCCCCCTTCCCCACCCTCCCCTGGTTTGTATCCGTTTTACTAATACTGTACACTCGGGTTACGATGACACAGATTTGAAGGCGACATAACCGGGCTCGAGACCTGGTGGGTTGTGTGCCTCTTGTAACCCTAGCGCCTGGTTGGCCGCGGCGAGTGGGAGGTGCTCAGTTACGGGCAAGTGTTCGACTTTTGGCCCAATAGATCATTTCGTGTATAATATGTCCCAACCCTCTAGTCCACATAAGCGTATGCTATGTGGTAAAACATGAACTACAATGTTACAAGTACATGGCTTATGCGAGTACCCATCCGTCCAACAGTATCTTCAAGTAGAAAACTTTGAAACAAGGTAGAAGAAAAGATGAACGAGTATTTCCGAGGTTTTAAGAGGGGCCGAGGGAAAATAAGGGTCCATACTTGTATATGACAGATATGCACCAGTGCAGCAACCTTGACTCTTTGCAGGATCCAAGCCACTGTCACTCTTAGGTCAGCGGGTCCTTAGATTAGGACAGGTGTCGTTTGATGTAGGATAGGACTTTCTTGTATGCATGTCCTGCGACTCACGATCTGACACGTCTCATTTATTTGTGAAACTGGCCCCTGCACACAAGCTAGCTTGTTATATAGTATTACAGCTAGAGTGGTTGCTGTTGACCTCTGCATACAAGCTACACTAGCGCGTTTGGTAGCAGTGTCACGAATCTATGTATCATAGGGCAGCTGCTCATCTTTGGTAGACCGTATGCATTGGTCACCTTTGGGTCATAGGTCAGCCATAACTGCCAAAAATGCCTTTAGCTAAAGATTTTAAAAGGCACTCCTCGTCAAGTTCAACTTCATTACTCTCTCCAACATGAATGCAGTTTCATTCAGAGGTTTAGATTGCCAGGTTGTTGTCAGCTTCAGGCTTTTATGTTCAAATTGAGATGTCTATTTTCAAAAGAGCTAGAAAACCAATACATAATACTTCAAAAAGACATTATTCAGGCTTTTAGCGCTAAAGCATTTGGCTCAGATTACTGCTATAAGAAAGTCCTTGATCTTGCAATAGTAAATAAACTTTTGAATAAAAATTGAACGAGTTTTGTTGAAAACTCTGGTTTCCTGTAATTATTTTTATGAATTGATTACTTTTCTGTTTTTATACTCCATTGGAACATTTCTCGAAAAACCGGGTACGGGTACACAGGTCGTCCAGCGGGTACGGGTAGGGTACGATCTTCATACCCGTGCAGGACCCCAGAATGCGCTAGTGATCGGTAGGGATATATGCTAAAAAATCTCCCGCTCAAGATGCCTCCCAGAATCCTAGCAGCTTTTGGAAACGTAATAAAGGTTGCTTCCTCTCCAAAAACTGATAGTGCGTGTGATATGGCACCATATTGACCGCCGATGGGCTGGCAGTGATGCGCAAGTGCAGAAGATTAAAGTTTCCCCACAAAAGGTTAGACATAGAACAGACGGCCTTCTGCTGCGAGGTCATATATGCTAGAGTGATCAACACTGTGTTTAACCTTACCAGTCCACGAGTCTTTTGGCGGCCAAAGTGTTGAGATCACTGTATTAGCGGTGATAGCACAAACATGAACTGGCCATAGACACAACGCGACAGTTATAAAATTTACAGAAAGCTGACGGTAGTCTGAATGATGATCACGATATCATCAAGCAGTAACTTTAGTAAAAGCAGTAACACTGGACAGGGTTATCACTGGCGTCAATCTGAGCTCGCTTCGCTCGATTTTTCATTCGTTGGCGCATTGTACGTCTTCTCATTGGGCAGCCACCCTTCCTGTTCGGCCACATCCGCTACAAGGAGCATGACCACCCCAGCCGCCCCTATCATGCCGAATACGACACCCAAAATCATCAACGTCATTCCGATAGTCTCCCGTTTGGTGGGTGGACACGGTTCCAACCTGCACTCGGTTCGATTCTTGGGGCAGTAGAAGGTCGTGTGGTCATCGTTCGTAGCCAAGTACTTGAATCCTCGGCCACATCGCTCGCCTCGATAGATAGATTTGCATTTGAGTTGATTGAGCTTCCTGTCACATTCCTCGTGGCACATCGAATCGTTCGCGCAAATTTGATTGGCGCCAACACGCGTCGGGCCACACGTGTAGTAGGCGACCGTGGATTCGATCGTCTGCGACAGCTCGATGCGCGTGTCGTAGACGCAAGATGAATCTTGATCAAAGTAGCAACCAGTCGACTGCCTGATCGTGTACTGACATCGTTTCAGCACGGATCGTAGACTCGATAAGAGCGTATCGATCAGTTGAACAGCGCTCGAGGTTGACGCGCTGTGCATTTCGATCCAGTTGTTTTCTCCGATCACCGCCATTATTGCATCGAAGTTTTGACTGCCATCATGCCGCTGATACGAACTGATTTCCACATGGATCGTTGAGCGAGTGCTGTCTAGAGCCTGAGATGGTTGAGCGAACCGTTCCTTTTTGAACTTCTCAAACCACTGCTTCCCAGACTCTGCTCCGGAATCAAAATCCCGAAACGTCAGGCGAGCACGGTGAGCAGCTGGACGGTTCGTCGCAGCGCAACCACTGTTTCGACTTGCCATCAACGTGCTGAGCATGCTGACGATCTTGTATTTCGCCAAGTCCTTATCCAACATTCGACTCACTTTCCGGACTTTCTCTTCCGAATTTTTGACTTCGATGCAGACGCGAGTTTCATTTTCGGATTCCCCAATAGGAAACTTCGTCGAGATGGCTTCCAAGAGCTCTAGCAAGTAGGAGTACCCAGTGTCGTTGTATTCTCCCGAGACCTCGAAATGAATTGTAAGGTCGGTATAGTCGGGGAAGTGGACAGTGGTGTTGCACAGCACTACGCCGATGGACAAAGAAGCGAAGAGAAGTAGACGCAGCGGTTGCATCATGAAATCACTAGCTGACTTGAGCTTGTGCTGATCCTGAGAGCAGGACCCGTCGCATTGCTTTACACTGCGATCACGTGACAAGTATGGTCGACAATGGACAGATGCCACTGATTAGACTGCGAAACCTGTTCAAGGTATAATCCCACATTTTCATGTCTTCACTGTTTTCAACGGCTCCTTTATACTAAATTTGGGGGCAGCCTCACAATGTTAAAGCAAACAGTTGCAGGGCTTTAAATTTACCGCCGAAAGTTTCTTTGATTTTCAGGTTCTATGCGCACCTCCTTTTGTTACTCCGATTTTCTCAGCTGATTATTTGGACGTTTGCTACTGCGTGGGAAAAGTTGTTGGACTACGTAGTGAAAGCATATACTGTAAGTACGGATGTTATTTCCGGTCCCGGAATTTTGGTGTTTCAAAACGCGTATGGGGTGGTAGTGCCGAAGAACTGAAGCAGACGATTGATGATCTGAAGGCTCAACTAGATTTTGGTAAGGACTGTTTTGCTTGTCGACTTTGGTTGGACTTTGAAAAGTCTGGGGCATTGGTGTTTCAGGGTGTTTACTGATTTTACTACATATTCCTTATCTCTTTTCTACCATAAGTCAACTTTGTGCTGTCGGCCAATAACCCCGCCGCTCATAGCACATCTGGACTGACTGACCTTTTGTCAAGGCATTACTCTAGCTGGAAATGACCTATAAATTGGAGCCGTGAAGTGTAAAAAGATGCATAGACGGAACTTCGGCTCCATTAAGATCATTTATTCAATTATGCATGAGCTAATGGGGCGTAGGTCTTCCATTTTGCTTCGCTTTGCTCATGTAAACTTTGACACAAGTGTGGCATCCGGTTTCTTCCTCTCGTTCTGGCGTTTGTGTGAGATCGGAAAAGGCGAAATGAACCATACTTTGCTTCGATATGACGTTTTGCATTGTGTCAGAGCGCGGAGGCACGGATACGCTACATCGACCGAGCCTTTTTGAATGTATGCCATATTTGGCGTTCTTTCGTTCTGTGAGTTTTGGATCGTGTGCTGGTGAGCACGGACACTTGGCTTGAAGCAGTTCTACTATGGAAAAGGCGTTATTCGAGTGGCTTCATTGCGTTTTTATGTCGTTTTCATTGGCATTGTCCCAGGTGGCATTTATTTACGTGAAGAAGTATGCCGTGCTGCTCGAGCATTCGATTGACGCACTTATTGCAGAATGTAAGAAAACGAAGAAAGCGAGTTTTGTTTGCAAGGAAGGCTCTTGTCGCGGTGGATGCATAACAGTTGAAGACCCGCATAGCCTTGGAAAGTAGCTAGGGCATCGGGTGGGCTATTGGCGAACAGGAAAAATGTAATTCTCGTCGTCTTTACTTACTCTCGTTTCCTCGGTCGATAACGAAAAAGGCTTCAGTTTAGTTCAGCTTCCGTCGTGTTTTTCGAGTTGGTCGCGAAATCGACGTTGCACGCTGAAGCTCGGCTGATACGAGCGAATAGCTGAGCTTGGTGGGAGAATGTGAACCTCGGTCGTCGTTGTCGTTGGCCCCTTGGCCGTTTAAAAACACAATATCTGCACAAGAAAGGCCCAGTCTATAGTCTTCCAGTCTCTATGTTGTACACGGGATTCTTGAAAGCCGACGACACAGACCAAGTATGACGAATTATGTTGGGGAGTAGTGGTCGGGAAACCGAGGTACTTACTTTGCCTTCGATGGCTAGGACTGCGTATCAGATTATCTACTTGGTTTCTTTTGAATGTTCTAAGCTTCTCGTGTTAGAGGAGGCTGCGATGACGACGATCCATATATATGAGCCAGTAGCAACCTTGGCAACAGCAAGTTCGCTCTACTGATCGAAGGCGGCTGGGTGGTCCCAACGATTTCTTCGTCTCACCCTTTTTCAGAAGTGCACGTATTTTGTGCAGCTGAGAGCTGAACCTATCTGCTTTGCTACTGTATGCAGCAGCTTGCTAGTACGCTGTAAAGGTATTTTTGTGTTGGACGAATCATCATCGTTCGTAAGCAGAGCTAACATTGAGGAAGCTAAGTCCTGCGTGACGTACATTTATAGATTATGAAACAGCACGGCGGTGCAGGAAGGGTAGACATTTCGACTCCATTTAGGCTGCCGCTTATGGAGCGGTGTGTCCGTTGACTGCTCAGTATTTCATATGTTGTGCCTGGTGTGCATTCTCTGACAAAATGTCGGCGTTATTTGTTCAGTTGGAACAGGAGGAGCGAGCGGAGCAGGTTGTTGATCCGGTTTTCTCTCGCCCATTTTCATATTCGTCATCTAGGTAAGATAAGGCGGTGTTGGTATACGTTTGAATTCTTTTATCTGTTCCTTCTTTTGGTTTTTATTTTCAATGATTTCTAGTCTTTATTTGGTCATGGACGAGCAGCTGGTATGCACTGTGGGTAGCCACGTATTGTGGACGACTCCTTCTATGGGATATTCCCTGCGAGCAAATGTACTTTGCGAGGGCCATCGGTTGGGTGGGTGGAATGAGAAGGCATGACATCCGTCCGTGCCATTTTCCTTTCATTCAACTTGGCTCATTTGCTTTATTTGGATGCGAATGCATGCGCGCATGTCAGTCGTTGGCATTTTTCCAATAGAAGGATATAAAAAGGCCAATTGTCTGCTTCGATCATACTTGATATGCGGCCAATCATGTGACGTTTATTGGCGTAGATAGGCGGCTGGTGTAGTCAGCACGAAGGAACGTGATTGGCCCCATATCGAAGGCTTAATAGGCCAGTGTGTTTCGAGCTGACTGGTGTATCACGAAGTTTATCTGCTTGACACGGATGATGCCTGGTGGCTGCTTGAAAGAGCAGATGAGATCAGCGGGTTTTAGGTTATCAGTTTACCTATGTCGTGGCGAACACCTAGCTAGTCGGTATGGTGAGGTTGCTTGCCTACATCAGTCTACTGTGTGAACGATGCGTATCGTATCGCGTCCACGCCTAGCTTTTGACACCGATATAAAAAGGTGAGTGGCGAGCTTCTGACGAAGCGATTGAGCAATGCCTTTCTCGTTTGTCTCGTGATAGGCCTAGGTTTGAATTTTGGTTTCATTTATCTTGGGTTGGCTTGGGTCGTGTGGTGTGGCTTGGATGGAAAGCTGCTTGCTCGTGCGATACTTTGAGAACGGTCGTCGTCTAATGTTTACGTTTGAATGAAGACTCCCAACGGATCATGGATTGGCGGCCGATGGGTCTTTGATCATAAAAACTGGTTGGCTAATATCTAACGAATGGCTCGATCGGTTCACAAGACTCGTGGGAGTCGAAGCATCGGGTTTTTGGCGAGGTGATGGACGAGTGGAAAAGAGGCGGTGACGGACGCGGTCATTTTGGAAGCATTCGTTTCGTTTTCGCCATGTAATCACTCGTATTACTAATTTGAGATGCAGTGAATAGATGACGTTTGATAGATGAGTCCTCGGGGGTGGAGGGAGGGTGGTAGTTGCGAGGATAAAACCATTATTCAAGCAAGCATTTTCTTTTCGAGTTAAGCTTGCCTATGTTTTATGACAAATATAAGAGGCCGAAACCTCGATTTGTGGCGGGCGCAGCTGTTTTGATTGCCTTGTTTACCGTAGATCGTGGTTGGCTTTCTCGCCGACTGGTGTTACATTGACGTGATTTACGAGTTTTGTTAACTGGATCAGTTTCGCCAAAACGAGTCGAGTTTTCATTAAAATTCTACGATTGGGTTTTGAGAGGCTGGAAAATCGGACGACTCGTGTTTTGGTTTTGCATACTTGGCCAAATTGGTGGCGTGACCGAGGATGGGGTGATAGGATGAGATGACGCAACGTGTCGCGCCAGTCTCGAATAGAAATGGTTGGATTGAGTGTTCAGCGTTTTTCGTTTGACTGATGCGAGTGCAAAAGAAGAGTTTCGCCGCGGGTGATGGTTGGGATAAACTTTGGTGGCGAGAATAGTAGCACTTTGTTTAGCTGGTTCTTTTGAGCTTTTATTTTTTTGGAATGTGATAAAAATTGGTCAAACAACTTTTTATGACGTTGGCATAGGTGAAATGGATGAATAATTTTAGAGTGGATTGAATAGGTCGGTGCTGGTAGGTGAGCGAGTAGGGCTAGTTGTTATGCGTGAAGGACTCTGGGAAAGGAGGAGTGAGAAAGAAAGTGCGAAAAGGAACTTATGTCAAGTGAGAGCATTGGCTTTTGCGAGAACAGTTTATGGCCAGTACTTGATATTTTATGTCGTCTTCTTGACTTTCGCTGTTCAACCAATCGACGCGGCAGTATACGACTTTGAAAGGGTGCACAAAATGCGTGCATGTATTGTATTGGACGGGGAGGGGAAAGGGTGTTGGTTACGAGTTATCGCTTTGGATGTGCGAGATAATCGATGGCTTGGCAAGTTTTTGTGATGGATAGCTAAAAGAGGGATGAGGATTTGGTGTGGTCGTGAATAAATTAGGATCAAGTCGAATGTGTTTGTGTTGGACTTGGAAAAGAGAAATTGCGGACAGTTTGCTTTTGATCTTTGAAAAATGCTTGGAGGAAATTGGTGAAAAATGGAATGAGGACAGCGGGTGAGTGGGTTCTGTTGTGGGTAGTGGTTTCACTGGCGGACGAAAAGTGTTCGATGAAAAAGTTGAGTAGATTTCAAAAAGATTGAACTGGTTTCTTGAAAAAGTAGAAAGATAAGTGCAGTGCGCTGTCTTTGTAGTGGTGCTGGTTCGGTGACGATGCTCTTTTGAATTTGAATGATTAGTGGCCGAAATTCGGTCAAGTCGTTGCCGCCTCGGCGTCTAGGCTTATGGTTATGGTAGTCGGGCGGACGAGGTTTGATTGATGGTGACAAGTTGTAGGGCGTTTATAATATTGCTGCAAGTTGGTACTACCTGAATATAGTAATAGCTGAAACGATGGTGAATAGTGGTCTTTCCATTTGTGCCAGATTCGTAAATTGTGTGACGAACGAGTACGTATTTTGTACGGTCACGGTCGAAATAACCAAACGGTAGGGCATTATGTGGTTTTACGAGGAGAGGGCGGATGCCTGGCGCGAGATGCACTTCGGCTGTGATTAGTTAGCTTTCTTGTTTGTGACCTTGGATGTCTGGCGTTCTAGCTTTGTGCCATTTAAGGGAGTATCGTGTAATTTGATCAGAAGTCGATATTGGGGGATTTGGACCATGTTAGGATGAGGTTGCCTTGTTCTCACGTTTATCGTATGTTCTGCTTCGCGCTCGGATGAATAGGATTTAGAATTCAGTGTTAGCATCGGGTCCTTATACGGTGCCAGGCGAAACAGGCGTTTCGATACGCTCGAATGCGTATGAGACTGTTATTGACTGGGTGGCAGGCGTGGCATGGCTTATCGTTTCGAGCAGTACTAAATCTTTGTTGGATTATAGTCATGAATGCGGCTGGCAGTAGGCGCATTCCTTGAATGGCTAGTACAATGACGGGTCGAGATTGTTTATTGTGGAGGCGGGGAGTGGACCATTGGATAGTTTGAGATACTTTTAATGGAAAACTAAAGGAAATGGAATAAAAAGTTAAAATAGGACCTGAATCGGCAAAGTAGGCTAGATGGTCGTATTCTGATTTTACGATTGTCGTATTTGTCGGTGTGGACATGGCTGAGATGATTGGGAGTGGATGCGACAGGCGCGTGTGCAAGTGTCGATGGCCGACTGGATGTGTGTCGTGTAGACAGGGCAGTGGACACGGTGTAGGACATTAGGCGAAGGTGCGACCGTTTCCTTTCTGGGCGGGCGTAAAATTTGATGAGATTGTTTGCGTTGGTGGAGTGGGTTGTAAGTAGAATTGGACGTGGTGTCCAGGCCGGGTTGTCCGTTCAAATAGGACCAGCCTCTGTCCAAATATGGGATTTTTGTTGACAAGACGGGTGGGTACGAGTGAGGACAATGGGCTTTGCGCTTTCGATCATCTTGACTGAGTCAAAGGTGGCAGCTGTGGCGGTTTGAGGATTCGATGGGAGGTAGGTCGTTTGAGAATGTAAATAAACACCTGGAAGGTTGAAAATCGTCAAAGCGGAATGTGGCGCGCATCCTTTGCGAGTGTTGAACCGGAAAAACGATAGAAGGCGAGGCCTTTAAGCTGAAAACGAAGAAATGGTATGGGAAATGTCATTCGTTCTTTCATTTTTCGTCCTCGACGTTTGAACATGTTCTTATGGCGGGTTTAGAATGCGCTTATTTCGGCCAACACAGGTTCGATAGTGGGCGGAACTGAGCTGGGCATCGTTTTTCGCCTAGGATTATCGAGCCGGGGGTTATAAAGGCGTGCTTAGACTAGCGACAGCCGGCCTCCATCTGGGTTGCTACGAGCTTCTCGGTTCGGTTGGGTCGTTGTTTGATGGAAGGCGAGAACCAGCTGCTTGCTTTTCGGTGCGGACAGCTGGCCGTCGACCAGCTGGTCTCGTGTTGGGTCCCTGCACGCACTGCTATGGTGCTACCAAATGGGACTTGTAATTAGGCCAGACGAATATTTATTATTGCCTGGCTGGGGTGTGGAAGTGTCGTTTGACACTTTGCTGACGTAGATAAGGCAAAGTTTACGAGCGACGGGTGACCGATAGCTGTCCGGTGGCTACAATGAATAAATATGCCAGCGACGAAGACGAGTTGACCGAGCGATTATTGAGGAACGGATAAACGGCTTGGTTTGATGATCAAACGAAATGTACGTACGTAAATATTTTGAGTTTGAGGTGATCGTGCGGACAGCGTTTGGTGCGGGCATAGGATCGGTCGGTGATTTACGCCCTCTCGGCTTGATGATGAGGGCGGTGCGAGGCAGTGGCAACCAATTTACGAGTGCTAGTTCGCTTTCTCCTAATAATTAGATACAGCTCGGACTTGTAGGTTTCTATTTTGGACAGGATACGGATGGAAGGGAGATAGGTCTCGGGGGAGGAAGATGGAAGTTGACTTTGTTACTTTGCGTAAATGAGAAGTTAGCCGGGGGCTGAATGGGGGGGGGGGTGATGGATGAGGCGAAGGTATTTGCAGTTTAGGCCAACGAGCCGATTATTTGGACGATTAGGTGAAGGAAAGTGTTTTGTCGAACGGGTGTGTGGAGAGAATAATAAATGGGTTCGTTCAATTGGCCTACAGGTACTGGTTAGCTAGGCTTTCTTCGCTCTCTTTGACGTGACGAGTGTCGTGGTGACAGGCTTACGTTGGTCGAAATAGTTTGCGGAGACATTTTAGCAGTTGTCGCTAGTCCAATATACATTGGCAGTTGTGTGATACGATTTTCTTTTTTCATCTTTCGGTCAAACCAAGGATTTGATGAACTAGCGCGTCTAGTGTTAAAAGCATTGAGAGAGAGGGGGCCGGTTTGAAAAAGTTGTGTTCGTGTCTTGACAAAACGTCTCGAAGGAGGGGCGGGTGGAGGGAGAGTAGAGAAGTTCGAAAGGTGAGTCGTTTGGTGCAAGGATTAGGAACTGGTCCATTCATCAGCTGGCATGGCTGATGTGGACATTGTTCTATTCTCGTTCTTATGTAAGCAGTCTTCTAACTGTGCTCTCTTTGCAGGGTGATAACGAATTGTGCAACATTCGAGCAAGATATTATTGCGAGAAGTGTGCCAAAATCGAGAATTGGATGCGAGGAAAGTGAGACCGACTCGACGTTGTTATTTGAACTTTTTTTGAACTTTCGGTGCGTTTGGCAACTATCGACTGCCAGAATCGGTGGCCGCCGTGATCATGTTCGCCGTTTCTGGCGGCCTGGCCACATCAGTCTCGACATCGTCGCCGTCGACGAATTCAAGTAATTCGTCTTCGTCTTCATCGACGCTAGTTGAAACGGTGCGGTTGAATTTGGACGATTTTAGTGAGTCGTTTTTGACTTGCGCCACCTGTTTGTACCAGTTTGACGGCGATCGAAGGAGACCGAAACTATTGAGCTGTTCGCACACGGTGTGTCGATATTGTTTGGAACAAATCGTCGAATTACCGCAGAATCACGAAACGGGCACGTTCAGGTGTCCGATTTGCCGGGAGACCATATTAGTACCTCGTGGTGGTGTGGCCAGTCTACCGCCTTCGTTTATCGTGAATCAACTACTCGATCTCATGTCTCGTCAACGCAGAGACGTCGTACCCAAATGCGCTAATCATCCCGGCGAGGAATTGCTGTTTTGCGAAACGGACGATACGGTCTTCTGTCCGGCGTGCACCGATCTAGACTCGAATGGAGGCGGCGGCAATGGGTCGTGCTTGAACCATACGGTCATACCGTTCAGCGTGGCCATCAAGAGGATGTCGGAGATCCTGTTGTACAAAGCCAATCAATGCGTGAAGAATTTGAATCGTGCATCGGAAAATGTGAGACGAGAAATGGAAGCGTTGGATACGAATGCGGATGCTGTTACTGATCACGTGAATGCATCGTTTCAAGATTTGTCCAAGTTACTCGAACGACGTCGACACGAATTGATCGATGCCGTACGACGAACCAGGGATTCAAAAAGGAAAATTCTCCAGGTATGGAATGCGCTTTGTTTTTATTCTCAAAGGAGCAAGATAGAGCCTAGCACAGATAATAGGCAGGGATCGGAGATGTAGAACATGCGTGCGGGTGAAGGGTCTATTTTATTTCGCGGGCCGCCTTAAGTGCGTGCTTTGGCGCAAGATGTGAAGGGCTGAATAAGAGAGTACCTGTTTCTTTTGCGTCAAATGAGGTGAGAAAAAAGATCTGACGCCCGATCGCGAACCAGTTTTCAAAGAGTGTCTCGTTTTAGGCGAGAAAAATAGAAGTTTTTTGAGACTAAAACAAACTTTTATTAACTTGCGTAGATGTGTACGCAGATTAAACGAGAACGTCGTAGAGACATTGATCACGCATGCCAAGGTGACAAATAGAGTTGCTGGACTTAAAGTTATTTCGAGTAATGCATAGGTTTTGATGGTGGGTTTTTTTGACAGGGTGCTTGGATATTTTTAGTTTAAGGTGTCGTAAACACGGATGTAGGAGGAGTATTGTGTGCACTGAGTGACTAGGATTCTTACCGATTTGAGATGATTGCATCACGAGCAGCTGCTTGGGTCAATTTCTTCCTGCCTCAAATAGAGGCGGGGGGATAGGAAGATATGGCGTGTCTAAAATTGCCAGACGGTCAATAGTGGAATGGGAAATAAGTGCTATTAAAATAATCGGTAGGTGATCATCGATGGCCGTGCTTGCTGGCTGTCTGGCTAGCTTTTTCCGTGGCCTTTTGGCGCGGGGACCCTTGAACGCCCTTAACGCTTCAATTTTCATGCGGGTGGTCGATATATTCGTTTAGTTGAAAGCTGGGCAAACAACTTTGGCGACAGCCGCCGGCTGATATGGGCTTGTATATTGATGAGGAGGATGGTCATCCATGCTTTTTCGTAATGAAATGAAACGGAGTGTAAACACGGCCAAAGTGCTGAGAATAGACTAGTGTAAAAAAAGTGAATGGATTGGGCCGAGTCGAGGATTGATTGGATGCAAGTCGTGGCAGGGAGAGCAGACATTGTGTGTTCTAGGCTAAATGCTGTTTAGGTTTGCAAATGTTTTTGTCTCGTGGAAATATTGAAAAAATGTTAAGCGTTTTAGGAACAGTTGGGTATTATTCAGTCGGAGAAAGCCAAAGTGGAGCAAGAATGTCAAAATTTGCAGTGCCAGTTGGACGTTCGTAGCATCACTCGACGTATCGGCGATTTCAACGAGAAACTGGATAGTTCGTTGACGTTGTTGGAGCCGAGGGAGAACGCGTTTCTACGCTACGAGGCCGACACGAGCGGAACGGCGACCGAGTGTGTTCGAAAAGCAGTGGACGAATATGGTAGCTTGAGTGTGAGCAAAACATTTCCGCCGTTATGCACGGCTAAACCGTGGTCGACGCCCGCCGTAGTCCATTTGACGAACAGTGTTCTGCTGACGACGGTGGACTATGATGGCCAGTATCGTACGACGGGAGGCGATCCGGTGCAAGCGGTGGTGTTCGGACCAGAGCCTGAATGTTTGGAATTGGAAGTGGGCGTGAAGGATCGTCAAGACGGGACCTACTTGCTTACTTATGTGCCCGAAACACCGGGCAAGCATCGAATGGATATTCGAATATTCAATCGGTTTGTAAAATCGTCGCCATTATCGTTGGACGTGGGGTGCCATAATAACCCGTTGTGGCAGTATAACGGTGTTGGTGGAGGCGAGAATGCCCTTTTATGGTAAGCCAGATGAATCTATAATTGCGGGTGGAGGGGTAATAGCAAAGTTTACATTTAGCCAACCCGTTCGTGTGGCTTGTTCGGCCGATGGTCAACGTTTGTACGTGTTGGATACGGGCAATAACCGCGTGAAGGCCATGACTGTGGATGGTCACGTGACTCGAGAAATACGAGGCGATAGTTTAGCTCATCAAAGTACTGTCGGTTTGGCCATAATGCCCACGACGGGACATCTGCTTACGTTGAACTGGCGTACATTGGCCGTGACCGAGTGGACACCGGACGGGCGCGAGATCAAATCTTTCACGTTCTCCGAATTCGTGGAACCGCTAGATTTGGCCGTGGACTCTCGCGGAAGAATATTGATAGCAGATAATGGAGCTAAGAAAATCTTCGTTTTCGATCGTACGGCGAGGCCTTTATTGAGTTTTCCCGTGAAACAATCGTCGAACTCAGTTTCATCGACGAATGACGCGTCGAAATCGCAATTGATTTGCGCGCGCTCCCCAGCGCCGATGCAATCGCATTCGTCGATCCAAGTCACTTGCGTAGCCGTCGGACGCGACGACGATATTGTAGTGGCGGGAGGCGACCATGTACAAATCTACGATAGCGCAGGAAAGTATGTGTCGCAATTATTGGATCTATCGAGCGGATTACATCAAAATCACGCAACGCACATATCCAACTCAAAAATCTCAGCTCCTTCGGCTGTAATTGGTGGATTGGCGGTGGATAACGACGGCTATGTATTGGCCACTGTGACGGAGAAGCAACACGGTTCGTATGTGGCCGTGTGTCGATACAAGGAGAAATTGTTGTATACGATCGATAGTAACGCCTCGAAACTACGTCGACCGAGCGGGGTGTGTATTCTAAGCGGAAGTGGTATGAACAGCGAGGAGCAGATCGGTGGTCATTGCTTAGTGGCCGATTTAGGCAATAATTGCGTCAAAAAGTATCGATATAAGTAAGCTTAAATAGTAATACAGTTTTGATTGGCTTTCTGTTTCATATTCCTCATTGGCTAGTCTGCAATTCTGTTCCCAGAGGGGATCAGAAAACTGGTATTCGATCGATTGTATAATTTGTGTAAGAATACGTGAGGACAGGTTGTTTTATGTGAAGGTTTAGAAATCTGCCAGGTTTTATTTTAATCGCTACTTTCTAGCAGCTATGCGATGGATAAGGTATGCATGTGTACGAAAATGTTACTTTTGGTTATTGAATATGCTGGTGTTAGAATGAGCGTACGGTTTTGTATTGTTTTCTTCTCCATATGGTCATAAGTTGGTAGGCGCGTAAACTTGCAGGTGTACTGAGCAAATGAAATTTCGAGTTGGCTGAAAAAAATAGTTTAAACAAGTTGAAAATTTGTTTTATAAAAGAAATTCGAAATGTGAATGACAGGTATATTATGGCCGATCAAAAACATGTGATCGTAAGTAAAGTGCTACAAATTTCGCTAAACCACTTTTTATCAAATGCTACTCGATTGATTGCTATCCTTGAAAAACGTGCACATTTTCATCATCGTATTCTAATTCTCGAAGACATCTAAAATATGTTTGCTTATCTCGTGCACAGAATTGAGCAATAATTAAACTTACAGCACCGAATTCTCCACGAATCCATTCGGTCCACAAACGCAAATAAAATTTGAAGCGGATTTTGGTGAAATAAATTCTCTAAGCAGCTCAACAGAGACGCGTCCTTTTGGACCTTGCCACCCGTCATTCGATTCACTCAGGATATTGACTACCCGGAATCTGAAAATAACCAATTTAGATAAACCGCGATGATAAAATTCGATCTTACTGATCAGATAGTTCGCCAAGCTTATCTAAATCCTGTCGCCACAAAATATCGCACTCCTTTTTGTTGAAAAAGAGAAGTGTGACTCGCCTATGAAAAAAAAAATTCATATGGGTTCAATCGGAAAATATAATTTACTTTTTCAATTTGTGCAGACAGTGCTGAATGACACGAGCCATCGGAGTAAAGCCAGTACCAGCGGCCAACAAGATCATATGATAACAATCCAGGAACTTATTCAGACTGAAACTGCCCTGAGGATCGCTCATTTCCAATGTATCGCCTGAAACGAAGATGACTGGTTGGAAAAGGAACACTTTGTCATCGGGACTATTGCCCAAGCCCTTACGGGGTCAGGGCGGACGAGGCTGTCTAAGCTCCCCACCGAGGGCCCTATTATCAACTCGCTTTTCCAGGCTTATGAACTGCTAGACTGACAGTGGCGACTAGTTAGTGGGCACAGCTTAGTTTTTCGACTCACGGAGAAGAAACCAGGATTAGGCACCCAGGACCTCCCGATTGGGTTTGGATCGGGCTGACACGGGCAGCGAGTGGCTCAGGACCCGCCTAAGCCACTAGCTACCGGTGTAATCGAAGCTTACGATGCGACATGACACAATGGCGTGGCATTGTACGAAGTGCCAAAATATAGACCTTGCATGGGACCCTTGGTCCACCTACTACGTTCAACTAATGCACGGTCACTCGCGCTGTTGGTCATTATGTTCAGTAATCGACCACAAAAGCCGCCTGGGTGCTTAGTAGTTAAAGGCGTGCGTCACAGTTTGCTTGACAGAGCTGAACACCGGTCGGCCAAGAGTTTAACTCTAGCCGTCCGAGAACTCGGTGAAGTTTCCTCTTCGCCTTGCACGCCTGGCGATGGGTGACTCACCCTTCATCCCTCCGAGGACAGGCCTGAGATGGGAGGCTCTCGAATCCAGGTCCTCTCACGGGGCACGGCTGGGTATGGTTGTCCCACGGGGTAACCATCGACATTGCGGGGTAGCGACTAACACGTACCCTTGCCCGGCATGCATCCTGGATTGACCCTAGTCGATGGCAAGATAGGGTAAATTAAGAAGCCCCTCCCCTAGCCCGCGGTAAATTGACCCTCCCAGGGAACGACCAATTTGGGTAAAAACTTATCTACCACAGAATGCTTAAATTTTTGAAAACACCCTCTCATATTCAGGAAGCGACCAGGGCTCGAGTCTGATAAAGGCTAAGGTTTTATATTTTTCTTGCGAGCCTCGCATTTTCCCAGCTTATAAATTTGATTTACAAAGAAAGATGGGGCCTAGTTATATCTCTCATGAGCACTATGAATCGAGCTAATCTTGATCCATCTATCATCTAGAGATGAGCGATAGATGCAAGTGTGCCGCCCATTTTCACCCAGTCCCAACCCGCTGGGGCCATTACAATCAGCTGACGATGAGACATGCCCTGAATCTTATGATTTCCAAATGCTATATCACAGTGCTTAATCCATCCTAGACTTGGCGCATGTCCTACTGTAGATGACTGAAAAGTGGCGCCTGGTCACTGCTGCAAACACTCCTCTTTCCAGACACGACTAATTGTTTCCCCTACCTTCTTTCAATTTCCACAATTCGGGCGTAAACACGCCCTGCGAATAAACCTTGATCAACAAGTGTACTGTGGTCGACGAGACACCATTCGGCGGCAATAGCATGGATGCCATGACAGGCGTGTATGGGCGTTCAACTGAAGATATCACGCATCAAAACTTACATGTGTGCGATTTGGTCCATGTTGTACTTACCATCCGAAGCTAGGCGAATGAACACGTGACCACCAACGGGCACTGGCAAGGCGTCACCATCGGGCAGATCGATGCTAAATAATCGCGTATCGTGCGTTACTGCTTCGATACTATGGATTCGACATGTTCGATACTTGCGTCCTGTCAAAAGAAAACTATGGAAGCATGTTTCTGACAGGCCATTCAGATAACACAACTGAGCTATCTAGCCCCATTTGCAACCACAATGTCCATTCAGCCTTATATCACAGCCCCTCTCGCCCATTCTGTACAGATTATCTAGGATTCAATCCTGAGCTAGCAGCTGGGAGCGTCACCCGTCAGCGTGATGTTTCAGCCATTGACAAGACCCCAGCCTTGGTTGGCTCCGTCCAGAAATATGGACCCAGTTCCACTTTGAAAACAATAGTTTATCAGTTCAATATCAAGAAATGACTTACCCTGTGATGAGCCGACACTGCACTCGTGCAAGAACTCAGGCCACAATATGGCTGAATCTTGCTTTTGAAAAGAAATCGAGAGACGACCAGGCGTCAAGACGCTCATAGCGACTGAAAGCGAAGCAAGTTTAAACAGTCCGGGGGGGGGGGGGGGGGATCATACAACACCTACCTTTCAACGACACTGGATCAATTTCGAACGGCAGTGCTACAATAAAAAATATTCTGGAATTCAAATGCTTATCGAAGTACACTAACAGGACTTACTCCAGATAATTTCAGGCGGCCCATCTGCCGTTCGAAATACCACACGTAGTTTCTGCTTGTTCATACACTCAACCACTGCTTGTTCGATGGACATTTTGTTCCAAGGCGTGTCCAAAACCAGTTGGACGTTGTCACCATCTTCTTTCCATGATGTCCTAAAGAACAATAGACAGTCGACTGATGGCTCCCGATCAGATGGCCCATGCGTTTGCCCCGTATTGCTGTTCGGCAACCCGGACTGTGGTCACGGTCAACTAGACGCAGCCTACTGGCCGACTGGACGTTAGCTGGTCAAATAGGCGTAGTTTAACTAGGCGTCAAGCCATCCCTGCGCTAGGCATTACTGATCGTGAGCATATCCTAGCGACCACCTTCTCAAGCCGGTGACATAAATGAGCCTGATTGCTATGTTTTATTTCTCAAACCTAAACAGCTATACATGTGACCAGCTAGTAGCCAAGCAGGATCTAATTTGACCCCTTTTGTCAACCTGTACCTCTCCCAAGCCCTCAATGCGCTTTAATGCATGTACTCTCTTTCAGTCTCATTTAATGAATTTCTCGCCGTGATAGCATGTTATGAAACCACGCTTTGGCTGACTATTAGCCATGGCAAAAGGCGATGGTTCTGACCACAGAACGAGGGATAACCACACACAGACTGACAAGCGAGTCACGTTATTGTTGACTCCATTCTTCGAACGTCAACGCCTAATTGGCCAGCGCTTACATGATTTGGCGCCCAGCTGGTATCGCCTAATGGGCAGCGTCTAGTTGGGCTAGCGTCCAAGTTAGCAGCACCTATATAACCAGCTCCTGGATGGTGGTGCCTAGATGGGCCTTGCCCAGACTGGCAGGCTGCAGGGAAAGGCAGTTTAGGGAGCCCGTTTTCATAGCGGAGACTGGTCTTTGACGGCGATGCAGTAAGTTCGTTGCTTGCCTGGCATACCTTGCTCTTCGAGACTCCCCCCAGGTACCTTCGCGAGGACTCAAACGGGTAGAAAATCAGAAAACTGGTAATCCAGGATACCGGCTGTGTGGACCCTTCTCACGGGCGGATCGGTTTCGGTCGGTCTCACGGGCGGATCTCTTTCGGTTCGAACCGAACCGAACCGAAAGAGGTTGAACCGAAATTTTGGTTTGGTGCATCGAATAGAAATTGTTTCGCTTCCATGGCGCACCAAGCAGCAGGTGCCGCGCAACCCCTTAGCCATGGATAGACGAACCTTTGCCACGCGCTAGCAGCACACAGGCAGCGGAACACTGGCTGCAGTGTTGCCAGGTGCAGGGCAACTGCCCTAAATCTGGGGCAAGTGTAAGCTATTAGGGCAGGTTTTAGGGCGGTGACATTTCTGGGGCAATCTGAGATTTTTACGGCATTTCAGGGAATCTTAAAATATTGGCACTTTGTCTTCTTGTTAGCCCTCTCCACAATGCCGTTGCTCCAAAGGGTGTTTTCCATGATGAGAAACTGGGTGGAGATCTCGCCGAAGCATTGGAGGTTTGGGCGCCTTTGAATATTGATAGGTATTCAAATGCGCCATCATGGCTTGCTTAGAATATTGTTAGGCGTCTGGGAAGCAGCTTTGTTTCAAAGGGCCTTCTTTGCATTTTTTTGGGAAGTTGAGTTTTAGGGCAATCTGAACCTGCATCTGGGGCATTATTGCGTTGCAGACCTTGTAACACCTAACTCGCTTGAGTCATACCCCAGCCTAGTGGGAATGAAGGTGTGCTTGCGCGCGAACGTACTCAGCATTTTGCATAATTCATATAATTATTCAGCTTAAAATGTGCCTTGCCGTCATTTTCCATGATGGCGATTTGCTATGCAGCATGCTTTTTGGAGGTAAAAAATCACAGATAATGGTCTAAGTTGAGGCTGAATTGCATAAGAAAAAAACCAGTGCTTTCAACCGAACCGAAACATATAGAACCGATCCGGCCGTGAGACCCTTCCTTCTGGCCCACCATTCTAGAATGTGACGCTGGCGCTAAAATTGCCCTCGGCGGAGGTGCTTCAAGTGGAGACGCCCAACGATGAGGGAAGTCTGAGTCGTCTCACTGCCTCGCTTACAATGACTGCTAGCCGGCTACAAGCAAAACGGGAATACCCATGGGGAAGCCAGGGGGGTTCGGGACCTATCCCGATGTCACACTTCATCCTACGTCTTCGGTTGCTATCCATCCTAATAGACTAACAAATATCATGACAGCCTAAGCTGAACAGCCGCCACTCACCGTATTCCAAATTCGACCAGTGACTTTGGGTATTGAATCTGGGACGGTGCAGATGGAAGAAAAGACGAAGCTGTTCCAGGTGCGGACGGCAAGCCGAGCGTCGTTTTCTTTGCCAGTAGCGGGTCTTTGTCAGGTACTCGCACTAGATAGAACAAGTTCATTAGTGAGTCTTACTCAATCGATGGTCGTTTACGTCTCGAAGCAGAACCAACAAAATGGCCGACTAGGCAGGATTTGAGCATTGATTCGTAGTTGACCCACGGATGTTTCTAGAAATGTAAGTTACATGATGTAGATAGGATGACTCGGAGCGCCTGACTTGATACACGTTCGAAACGAGGCCCCAGGCGACGTTATAACGGCCCTTGGGGGGGGGGGGGGTGTGCCCTAGCTCACGCGCATGCTTGTATGCATCACAGATTTTAGGTCAGCTTGTACGGATATGCCAGAACATGCCTGACGGTTTGTTGAGGTGAAGTGATTGACTCGTATCAATCGCTGCTCAACAGTGAAGGTTCATAGTAAAAGATCACTAAACAAGATTCAAAAAATCATTCCGTCTGAAAAGAACTTATGAACAAGAAGGATCGAAAACGTTATTGAAGAATTATGAAAAGCGCAGCAGACCTACATATGGGTTGTATTATCCGTTTCTCAGACACAATGCGAATAAATCTTTGATATCATCCAATGCGTGCATAGAGCAGCTGATAGCTAGCATGGTCGGCATGATTAAGATACAAGGGGTAAGCGAGGAAAATTCCCAAGTTCACTTGCAAAAGATTGTTTTCCTATCTCAATCTCAGCGTGAAGATTTGCGTGCCCTGACTATTCAGTACACCGTCTATGCACACAGCTGCAACACAAACTAATTTTTTCATATCCGACCATTATATGCAAAAAGTAAATGCGCGTGGACACTTCACAATCGCCTAAACCTGGTGCAAGAGGACCCAGGGTCTAACATGGCGGGGTCATTTCGTGCTGCTCCATAATTCAGAATTTTGATCTATGTAAAAAAATTCAAAGCTCAAATTAGTCAATGGCATCAGTTCTCGTAGAGGCAGGCTCGTCAAGCCCCCCCCCCCCCCTGTCTGACCAAAAGGCAAGGTTTAAAACGCGTCTCCTGGGAAAGTCCAGTCACTTTACGAGGGCACCCACCCTTGGAATCAGCCCACATTGCTTTGTGACAAATGACATACCTCATTGAACAATTTCGTCCCATCCGTACCCGCCGCACGCATGAGCTGCTCGATACCGCCAGGATGATATTCCATATAGGGCGCTACATTGTACACTTTACCTGAAACGAGAAGGCCATCATAGGCGAGAAGACTGACGGGGAACTGTCATAAGCACAGGAAATTACGATTATCATTTGAGAATTGGTGATTTTGAAGAAAAAGGTCGTCTGTGCCTCGGACATCGTAAAATGATTTGAGAAGTAGCCAGTTTTCAGGCCATATGTTCATTCGATTAGTAAGACCCGATGGCATTGTCCAACCATCCAAGCAAACGGGACACAGTTCCCACACAACTGCCCCCCCCTGCTTACCATTGATGATCATCCATGCATTCTCCTGTTGGCTGTGCTCAGCCATATCACTATCAGTGACTCGTATCGGTTTGCCATCGCTGGTGCCCATATTTGGATTCTCTTGACACCGACGAATCCAATCCATCAGTCCTCGACCAGGCTGCAATGGCACTTTCACTTTCCGCTCCATTTGAGGCGACAGCTATAAAAAAAAGAGACGATTCGACAATAAAAAGTAAAAAGTAAAAATAAAATTAAGACCTTAAATCGTGTCGTACGATAATCAATGTGCAAACGATGATTAAGACTTTGACAAGATTCCCAAGTGCCACAACGATCAGCAAGCAAGACCGTCAGCAAGGACGGAGAGCTGTCGGCACTGTCCAAAGGCATTCTCGTGCTTTCCCACGGACTAAAATAAGGAAAATAAAAGAGCCATAGAAAGCAACAGAATAAAGCAAGAAAACAGAAAAATAATCAATGAAAAGATAACGGATTTACTTGAACAGCAACAACGTCTTCTTGCGCAGCTGACGATTTCCAACGATGACAACTCGCCAATAAGCCCATTTTCATAGAATCCCGAAACCAGTATTTCTTGGACTGATAAGGACTACGCAAATGACCCTATTCAGGGCCCTCGTCGATCAACCAGAAGAAACCGGATTCTCCAAGACGACTAGAAACTTGAAACACGAAGACAAGAACGAAGGACGGTTGCGCGAGAAGAGCGAATAGGCCGACCCCCGCTGCGACGTGGAGGTACAGCTGCATCAAATGTGAACATGGCGGGTACTCAAACGGGAAGACGGAGGCAGCCTGGCATGCTCAATGAGGACTAATTGCATTCTAGGAATTCTAACTCAGATAACGAGTGTTTGCCACACGTAAAATTGCCTCTGATGTCAGTCTTCAGCGGGTGTAGTCTTCTAGTGGTCCAGGACGAGATCGTCCCATTCAGGAGACACAATAAGGCTCGAGTGAGAGCAAGAACGGTCATGCTGACTTTTATGTTCTCTTCCACAATGCAGAATCAGGCAATGTTCACTCGAAAACGCCGTGTCCATATGCGAAAAGAATGTTTGGCTGGTAGTTGGTCCAAAAACACATCATACGATGAGGGTCGTAATGACAATGAGGCGGATGGTGAGGACGAAGAGGAATCCGTTTCGTGACTGTCTGGTCAGCTTGTATGGGGCCTTTGATGTATCTCTCTAGGCACCACTCAACCAGCGTCGTGTTAGTGTCCAATGGTCCTGCCCATATTACCGCCAACACGACTTGAGAAGGCAGCTGGCCATGGAATTCGTCAGATGCATCTGATATCTGGAAAAACTCTGGCAGTGGCTCCCATGGAGCTTAATTGAAGCCCGCGATCTTTTGCCAATTTTATCGATGCCTGTTCACTCGCATTGCAAACTCAAAGCGTAGAATACTGGGCCATCTTTGAGTGATGACGCCAGAAAGCCGAGCATAGTCCTTCATTTTATTACCCGTTTTGATGTGTCTAGAGCAGCTACCTCCAGTCAGAGGTTTTGACCAAGAGACTTCGGTCTGGACTACCAGCCGCATGGGTGCGCTGGTTACACCATTATTGGGACTCCTCTGTGTTACCGGGGGGGGGGGGGTAGGCAATTTGGACTATCCTGCTCTAGAAACATCAACCGAAGAGGTTGACGTCCCAGCCAGGGGAGCGTATCGATTACTCTCGACCGCCAGGCGTGCTGGTCACACTGCCAGTAGCTGGCATGACCAGACTGCCGTTGTCAGGAGGGTTTTTTACTCGTATCGACAGCTGCACACACCTGCACCAGTAAACACTTGTTCTAATGGTACAGTGATATATTCAAGGAGCAGGTCAAATGTTGGTCAGGACAGCTTGCCGCAGTGAGCAGGAATTGTCGTCGGCTTCAAAATTGAAATCAACGTACTTCCTTAGCTGCCCTGAAACTTGTCCCAAACAAGTTGACTTCTGGCTTTTTGCAACAGAGCCCACAGAACCCTCTGGAGGCCATGTTCTCGCGAGCGTTGCCGTTTGCTGCAAAACGCGTGTCCTTTTTCTACGTGTTTTTCAGTTAAAGCATTTCGGGGATTCGGTACAAACATTCGCACTAGAAAAGCACGATCACCGATCGCTGGCTCATCACTGGCTTGCTCGCCCTCAACCGCTCTTCTCCATTTCGATCAGCTTCTTCACCCCGTCGTACATCATCTTGGTGGGCTCGTTCAGCCCCAAACGAGCCTTGTTCGACACGTCGTACACGCCGCCTTCGGTTTCGCTGTGCTCGCCGTGGATGCCTGCAACGAGGATTCCTCACTTGCGATCAGGGCAAGAGCCAGTCTGGGCGCACTCACCTCGGATTTGCAGTTTCATGTCGGCGCATATCTTCTTGAAGTCCGGCCGGGCGGACACTTTGGAAACCTTGATGTGGACCGAGGCGCGAAGTTCCCAGCTTGGTCGGGCAGAACGTCAGCCACCCCAGACGATCGTCGCACGAGAACGGTGCCTGCTTTTCGATGATTTTCACGCCATGACAAGGTCGAGAAGCTTAGTTGAGGCAAGGCAGCGAACGACAACGGCTTACCCGAATCAGACGGTCGAGCACCTTTCCGACATCGCCGCCCTCCTTCATGCTGATGATGCGCAGATGATCTTCTTCGTTGACCCAGACCACGAAGGTCTTGTTCTTTTGGAGATAACTGGGCCTGAAAAAGGAGAACGAAAAAGGAGATAGCTGGACCTGAAGATAGGGGGGTTGGACTAGGAGACATAGTTCGAGAAGGTGGCCCCATCTCGAATGTACTAGGTAGGCCCTACTTACAAGTAGCCATATCAATAAGGACAGCAATTCTGACGACAAGATTTGGACAGCGTCAGTAACAGTATTGCTGCGATCGTATGTCCATCATTGGAGATTCTTTTCGGCGAATAAAGTTTAGGACCGCTCGAGATGGATGCTGTGTGCAACTCTGATCGAGAGTCAGCCTGCATTAGAGAGGCACTGATGATTGAAGGAGGCCAGTCAATCCTGGGCCTGCTTCACCGATAACAAAAAGGGTCCAGCACAAGAAAGCAGTGATTGCAAGGTCTCTGTTAGCAGGAACAGTCTGCCCGTGCAGTAATGCCAAATGTTCAATGGGGTTATTAGATAATACATCAATAAGGCCAGGCGTCTGTCTCTCACGCTGGGTGCGCACTTACAGGGAAGGGTTCGACTCCCGCCTCACTAAAAAGGATTGTCGTTTATTGTGTTCCTTAGCCCTCGAGTATAGTGCTTGGCTATGGATAAAGTATGACATAACATGTCAATAAATCTAATGCGCGCATTATCGAAGCACTCTAAACACCGCCACGAGGATTACAGATGTCGTTAATGACCGGCTTTACGTTCGTTGCCACCGAAATCAGACCGTATAGGAACGCTGCCAGACCAAAGACGGATGGGATGAGAAGATGAAGCGTATAGAACTGCATGTAGGCAAAATAGAAGCCCACTTTCTCGCCAAAGTAATTACGAATACGATTCAGGGGCTGCGGTTTGAACAAAGCCCAAATGGTTGCCCAATCAGCGTGCAGTTTTTGTCGGAAACAATATTCGGAAGGTGAAGTGCCAGTTGGAATGCTGTAGTCACCGTGATGCAGAGGATAGGCTGTCTCTATTATCCCCTCTTCGAGCAAGGCTTCGATACCTCGTCTCTCCTTATTGTGGGGGTCGTTACGGCAGTCCTAAATTGTTGAGGAAGGGTGAGCTACAGCTTGCGCACTAGCTTCCACGTCTGCTCACCTGCATGATTTCCCAGGTCATCTCGGACCGTTGAATTACCGAAAAGAACTCGTCTCTGTTCCTGGGAATCTGATATCGTTCCAAGTGGTCACGATCAAATCGCCAATAGATGTTGGACTTGTCACCTTCTGGTTCATCGTCGTTTCTTTTCCCTATCCACAGGTTCTAGATTACTCACGTCCTTTGCAAGTGCTATAGAGCTTCTGCACTTGACTTCATAATGTCTCGCTAGTTTTTTAAATATCGCAAAATTTGTGTTTTGACGCAGCGTATGCTTCTGCATCCGCGCGGTCGTGTCTTGGTTTCGTTTGGGTGGTTGATTGGTTCTTTGTCTTTGTTTCTTCCCCCTCTTTGTCATAAAGTGTTAGCAAAGCTGAAACTTGAGCTGGTGAAACTTTTCGAGTTCGGCATGTCCCTCGCCGATTGCCTCCTCGGGGCGCAACTGGGAACACGAGAAGCTACGAAATCAGCTCCGGCTAGTAGTAGTCGAGTGGCTAAATATCGGCAGGGTTGATGAATATGGATTCCATTCATGCGTCCGTTCGATTCGCAGGCTTAACCGCCATCAGACCTACTCGTGCAAGACCGATACATCGTCGGACTTTCGGGTTCGCCGAAGGTTTTTATGATGGATCTATATATAAAATCGATTCTAAATGATCGATATCAATCCCCCTTTTTCGGGAAGGGACATTCCACCTTTTTGGGGAACTTTCTCACCCCCCCCCCCCCCCACTGGGAAAGGGGTTCCGATCCATCGGCCCCACACTGGCGAACTCAGATACCGTCATCCGATCTTCGATGACTGCTATCCTACCCGTGCTCAGTTAGTCGAGCCGGGCTTAATTCTGACACCTCTTATTGAATTTATATATGAATGCGAACGCCGTCACACGTGAAACCAAGTGTAGTTCGTGTAACGATCGAGTTTGATCTTTGAAAATTTGAAATATAACGTTTGTTTTTCAAATTTTCCGTAGGTAGATGGCATCTGCATCGTGTCAGAGCGGTGAAAAATATAAGACGAAAAATATCGCGAAGCTATGATTTTTCTGCTTAGTATCGGCAATCATCATGGAATGGAAACTTCGAGGATCCCCAATTCAAAAAAGCTCACCCACTTTTTATTGCCGGACTCGACTGGATTTCAGCCGATGTTGGAATCTGCGTTCGCAACCGGTCGATTCAAAGTCGATGCGAAAGATTTTGTGGAATTTTGGCAGCAACTGGATGACGCGCATAAGGATCGCCGTTTTTTAGTGAATTATTTATGCGTCGTTCGTCATATCGAAGAATTTGCCCCTGTTCGTGGCGATGACCGGAAGGAAGAAAAAGAAATTTTGGTCAATATGGTGGGCGAGCAAATATGGCGTTTTCGCGAGATCTTTGTCGAACGGCAGGCTGAAACTGGATTCTTGGAAAGTGCGGCTAATCTATTCCGTTGTCTGATTTGTCCTCCAAGCGAAGAGGATCGAGCATCGATGACGGCCCAAATAGGTGGCGGAGGCTTGCGCACGGCCGTCGAGCTCAGTAAACAAATGGGCGAGGCCAAATCAATAATTCCAATGAATCGATTGATTCCATTGGTCAGTCAAACATTGGCTACGTCCACTATGCTCGGCTGTGTTTGTTTAATTTGTGATCTTTAGATAAAAGTTATTCCCAATCACGGTGGCGTTCACTTCCATTTAGGATGTAGTTTTGACCTTGATGGATACGTACGTCGGATGGTTGTATATGGACAAGCCGAAACTAAACGACCGCTATAAATTCCTTGCTATTTCTCCCAATGGGCATTTCGGGTTTTTTCCCCCAGATGCTTTTGAAAATCACGTCGATCAGCCGTCGTATTTGCAAGAACTGAAGCGAGCAGTGCCGATATTTCGAGCCAAAGATCGCGCTTATGCTTCGCGTTATCGAAACCAACGGAGAGTGCTGCAAGGAGAACTACATCGGCCGTCTCTTCACGACCCTCGGACCCGATTTGTTTAAGGTGAGTCGTTTTGGGCCTGCAGTCAGTGGGGAGCGACGGTGGACTCGGGAAGGCGTATGTTTTGAGGTCATGGTTGGTCTTTCTTGTCACTGCAACTGTCATTTCACAATCGACTGCACGGGTAATGATTGCCTCGTGATCTTCTTCAGGTGCTGGTCTTTGGTGACGAGAAGCAGTGCGCCAATTGCGGTCGCAGTTCCTACGTGGGCCAAGAGCCATTACGAGCTTACAAGCGGAAGACGGGCGAGATCATGTACTGCAACAGCCAGTGCCAGAAAGCCCACAAAGCTGAGGCTCAATCGAACAAGAAAAAGACACCAGAATAAATGGCAGACAAGGCCGTCCTGCTACAAGTGACAATCTGGATTGAGTAATTTGGCCAAGTATATATTCCGATTTCGTAAATTTCAAGTTCGTGGAGAAGTTGATTTGTAGTTTTTAGATAAGAATAGTCCTGACTAAGTAAAAAGTGGTATCTGGGTTGGGATTATTCTTGTTGCTGCCAATAAGTCTTTGAGCAGTAAAGTCGTAGCGTTGACGAAATTCGTTCTAAAATCCCTTTTGTACGGCGGATGCCCTTCACACTGCCTTCAGCATCACCCTCCCCCCCCCCCCAGGTTGAATCAGTCGTCAGTCGTCCCTCCGTCGAGTCGTCGTTTCTTCGATCGGGCAGAGCGAATCCCAGAATCGCCATGCAGTCCTTGAATGATCAAATCGAGAAGGAGCTGGACTCTTACCTGCAGCAGTGAGTGGTCGATGACTGCACCTCCTCAGTATGCCACGTAATCCATTTCAGGGAGGATCGTGTAATTCCGAAGCTGCTGGCCAAACTGGAGCAATCGACGAAGATGAAGCGTGGCTCCATCGCGCGTGGATTCATCGTCCTTGTCTCGCTCTACCTGGTCCTCGGTGACGGAGCCGAACTGCTCTGCAACTTCATCGGCTTCGCTTACCCGGCCTACGCCTCGTGTAAGTACCTGTACTTGGTTCGGGTCTCGGGTGGGAGACTCATAGTCGGGTCCCCATTTCAGTCCAAGCCATCGAATCGGAGGACAAGTCGGACGACACGCAGTGGCTGACCTACTGGACCGTGTTCGGCACCATCTCGTTGATCGACTTTCACTCCGAGAAGATCATGGGCGTGTTCCCTCCCTACTGGCTGGCCAAGTGCCTCTTCCTGCTCTGGCTCTACCTGCCCATCTTCAGAGGAGCCGAAAAACTGTACGTGGTCTTGGGTCCGATGTTCAAGCTCCTGCGGCCGGTCGTCGAAGGCAGTGCTGCCGATGTGAGTAACCTTGCACTTTCATCGAAGAGAGGGTGGCTCGACGGCTAGATTATCTTGCAGGTGAAGCAGCAAACTCAACAGGCAGCCGTCGATCAACTGGCGAATCAGCAGGCGCCGGCGGAACCGATCGTCACTGAACAAGCTCCGACTCCGAGTGATCCGACGGCAGCTAGCAACGAGCAGCCGATGTAGAAGGGATGGTGACTGAGTGATCAGATGCGAAACGTGATGCCCCAGTGCCTTCTTCGGTGTGACTCCTGTCTGCTGAGAATGCAGGTCATGAAGGACTGTTGCTGTTGCTGTACTCGCATATTGGATCACGAAGGAACACCACATCAGATCACAAGGGAGAAGTTTGGCGGTGTGCCAGCGATGCTGGTTTCCTCCAGTGCTGGTCATTTCTGGGGCACGACTGTCGATGCCCAAGCAAATTGTATTCGGTGGACAAACGGATTTAGCTGTAGAAGACGTCCACCACTTCAGGGCAGTGAGTATGACAAAGACAGCTAAGCACGGTTTTGTGAGCCAACCATTCGGAAGATCACTGTCCGCAGAGAATTTTAATCAGAGTGCCTTGTGCCGAGGACGAGGCTTCTTGACAACTAATTGACTGTAGGCTAACGTGAGTTCAAGCTTGTGCCGACAATCCGCGCTGAAGACAGACTGGTATGCTTGCATGCTTCTGATTAGTTGTGTGCTGGAGAAGACTGAAAAAGCATCACATGAAAGCAGCAATCCTTTTGGTCGTGTCAGCGTGGATATACTGTATGTTCTGCCCGCCTTCCTGCTTCACTGTCGCGGCATCTTGTATCGATTGTATTCAGGCAGTCAGCACCCTTCCTTTGTATTGAATCTATTAATCGATGTTCTGGGTACAATAGCGTGGGCACACAGTAGCTCACCTCGACTTACAATTAGTCCCCACGAACAAAGAAATCCTAGGTGAACTACCTGTCTGGGAGACTTTGAGATTGCCACGTACAGCACACAGCAGATACACTGTAAATTCGGACATCTTCATCCTTGAAGTTGAGTCCCATCACTTGCACTGCTTGTTAATCGAAATGCTCCGTTGATATTTTTCGCAACTGTGAGCTAGCTTGGAGGAGCTGTTGCTGAAGGAAACGAAGAAAAACTGAGTAAAGGTCGAAACTTCGAGCGCCACTAGCAAAGACTGCTGCCATTTATATTTCAGTCATGAGCTCTGCATCTAGCATGTCCTGGTTCTGGCATATGTTGACTCAGCATCGTTGATTATTAAACCACTCTGGCTAACCCAGCTCTCGATTTTTGACCTGGTCACGTGTAGCTCGTTGGGCCTCCCTGAAAATCGCAATACAGGACTACTATGAGACGTTGTTTTTAAGCTGGGCCCATATATTAGCAGCCCAGCCATTTTTCTGTCACAAATGAGCACATGTTTCGCATCACACACACAGCATGACACAAAGCTTGACCGGGTCGCAGATTGATGTCTCCACATAAAGCAGTTTGGTGTGGTATTTCTTCGGGACTACGACCATGCTGGTCATTGTCGGACGTTCTTGGACCTTCATCAAGCAGCGCACGGCCAGTTCTCCCACCTCTATGGGCATGGTCTTTGCCATATGAAGGAGAAAACCGCTCCTCAACTCTTGCAGCGTCTCCTTCAGTTTCTTCCCCAAACCGGGGTAGTGAACTTCGTACGGGCTTTCTAGTCCGAATTGTAAACCTGAAAAACAGCAATTATTGACGATCCCAAAATCCTACAGAATGACTCCAGAACAATGAGAGTCCTGAAGCTCCACACGTCGGTCGCCGATATCCAATCGGGAACTTCCAGTGCCTCTGGTGCCCTGCAGTAGACTTGCAATCGGCGCTTCGTTGTTCGGCGCTCGTAGAGGTCAGGAGCCAAGCGGGAGATACCGAAATCGCCTGTCTTGACAGTGAACTTCCTGTCCGTCTGCACCGCCAGGCAGTTGCGGCTCGCGATGCCTCTACAAGTAACTGACCAAATGCTTGGCAACTTCCCAAACTAGGAGCAGACTCACCTGAGGATGATGTCGTGCTTATGAAGGTTCTTCGAGCCCACTGGAGATCGCACTCGCCCTCCTTTTCCAGCAGGTTCTTTTCGAGCAGCTTGTCCAATAATCCGACTAAAAAAGAAAGCAATAAATATTGTGGACTAGAAGAAAAGGGAAACAGCTAGCAGTTGCAGAACTTCAAGATGATGCGCATGCGTGGCACCTCGCCAGGATGCTGTTACCAGAAGCTGAGATCTTTGAGTCGGACGACGTTCTCTTGGTCCAGCAGCGTCATCAACTTGGCCTTTGCCATGCAGTCCGCTTTGTCTTTCTTACTGGCGGCGCTACTCAAGATCTTGACGGCGGCAATCTCATGCGTCGGCAGCAACTCGGCCTTACACACTTCTCCAAAGTTGCTCTAAAAAATGAAAGTATGTAAATGACACGATAACTGGCACCAGGTTGTTTACCTTGGCCGTGTTCGTGCAGAAAGTTGACTCGTTCTCCTTCGATCATCTTGAATGTATTGCACTCTGGCGTTGCCAGTTTCGTGCCATCTCGCACAGACCGCCTTTTCCCAGACTCGTAAAAAATAGCTGACTAGGACCTCCAGAGTCGGGGTCTCGATGAAGTAGCGATCATTTTTTGGGGGATTGGGACCAGGGCCGGGATCGGGATTTTTAAAGAAAGCTTTGTTCATTTGCTTAGATGACCTGCAACCCGCTCTGAAAAGCCAGCAAAAAAAGCCGAAGATTTCTTTTCTCGGAGAATTTTTATCATTGCATTCAAAATCAGGCAAGCAAAAAAAGGGAGAATCAGTTACCAATCAGCAAGGAAATCCATCCCTGCCTTCCTCTCTATTAATTCAGTCATCCGCCAGAGTCTCCATATTTCCACTTCTGCAACATTTTGACCGCCATGACCATCTGAGTCAGTGTCAACCAGAATGTCGTCAGCTTCCGCAGCAGATGATGGCCCAGCATCTAGTGACTGGACAGGCAGTGACAAATGCGGGCTGCCACTATATCCAACTACGCGCATATTGTGCTTGAGAAAAAGCAGGACTTCTGAATTTGTTAAAGTGGTTTCATTCGATCATGCCATTCTCTACCCTACAGCCCATTGCCCCTACACCAGTCCCGTTCATCTCCACAACATAGTCCCGAATGGCGACCACTTTTTATCGGGATCGGGATTGGGTTCGGAAGGGGTAATCCGGACCGGGATCGGGATCAGGTATCCCGAACGAACGCTACGACGAAGTACATTTAGAGAAAGCCGACCTTATAACAAGGCTTACAAAATAACGTTAGACCTAGTCCAAAGAGCAAAAATGCCCTCGAACCCGCTTACCGTTTCGTTGGTTCCGAACTTGAATTGGTGAACCTTCAGGCCGTCAGAGATGCGACCACCGGTGCCGCGATGCAGCAGGAAATCGCCAATGTTCTTGAGCAGCTGGAAGAGAAATTCGCCATGCAGATTCGCGTAGTACAGCTTGCCGAAATCGATTTTCGTTTTTGAAAAGGGACAATACGATCAAATTGATCACTGCCATTTCGATGGGAAATATAACTTACTCGTTTACTCCCACTCTTCGACATTGTCATACCCCAGTACCAATGTCGGGATGTGTCTGTGCATGGATACACTAGAATCCATGCACCATAGATTCTAGTGTATCCGTGGTGTCTGTGTCTGCCGGAATCGGGAAAGAAGTGGTGTAAAGTTGGCAGGTCAGTAATTCTAGATGGACTGTTGCAGCTTGTTTGAGAGCATTTAGACTCTTTACGATTCAATTTTATACCAGCCGAACTGGAGGCAAAATGAGGCCGTTTGCTTCCGTGGAGTCTAATTCCAGCTTCTTATGCTTCTTGCACCGTAGAGATGAACCGCTTAAAAGTTTTCTTTTTGCTGGTTGTATGCTTCTGTATTATTTTCATTTTTTCTTTCTCGTGGCGGCCAAGTGATTTTGTTAAATTCTATTTCCAATACTTCCAAAATGATTCACTCCCAATCGATCAAGATGGCGACCTGATACTAGCCGATCAGGATGATGGTCTGATTCCGTTTGATCAGGACTTCAATGAATCACTCATCGTGGGATTTGCTCGCAACAAAATCAGACCAGTGGTGAAATCAGATCCAAATAAAAAAATTATTTACATTTGGGGCACTCACGAAATCGGACCGCAGCATTTGGACGCCTGCCCAGATTACAACTGTCTGGTCACAACTGATGGCGAGTTGCTTGATAATTCGACTGCTATAGTGTTTCATGACCACGTCCGCAATGCGCCCTATCCGCGAGACCCGTCCAAGATATACGTTTTCTTCACTCGCGAGGCTCCCACTTCCTGTCTCGTCTCTTACGAATACACAAGTAATTTCTTTAACCTTTCAATGGGATATCGAGAAGATGCTGACGTGCCATGCCCGTATGGATACGCGGTCAAACGACACAAACCACTGGGAAGTTTGTCGATGAACCTAACTGAATTGATCTCTAGGAAAGGTAAGTGACCTTTGTTTGGAGAGCAGGACTGGAACGACGTGGTCAAATGTCAGCGGGGAGTAAGGGCATTTTTCAGAGGCTAGTTGAGGTATCTAATCAGTGCAGGTAAAATGCCCCCCAAATGTACAGCAGCTGTCTGCTTTCGTGTTTCCTCAGCTGACTATTGGATTCGACTCACAGTGAGTTAGTAAATGATGTCTAAGAAGTGCATCCTTTTAGACCGGCCAGTAGCTTGGTTTCTCAGCAATTGCAGAGACCATAGCGGGCGTAGAGCATATGTTGACGAGCTCATGAAGCACATTGACGTGGATATCTACGGTAACTGTGGCCAATTGAGATGTCCAAAAGACTGGAGCAATTGCTCGAGTTTGCTAGAACGTCGGTACAAGTTCTACCTGGCCTTCGAAAACAGCATCTGCAAAGATTACATAACTGAGAAGTTCTGGCAGAAGATGACTTTGAACATCGTGGTCGTCGTTCTCAAAAGGTCGATCGTCGATGAGTTCGCGCCCCCGGGATCGTTTATAGCTGCTGACGATTTTGACTCGCCGCGCTCCTTGGCCGCCTATTTGAAAAAACTTGATGCTGATCCAGCGTTGTATCGAGCTCAGTTCGAATGGCGTCGTGAATATCGCATTGTACATTTAGACACGCTTGACCACGGACCAAAGGAGCGACCCTGGTGTTTCTGCGAATTGTGCCGACGTCTCTGGGAATCTCCAGTTCGCTCATCGCAAAATACGGATTTTAATCATTGGTGGTCGGAGATGAGTTCTTGCGATAACAATCTTGTGACTAGAATGCTCAGAGGTGAATGAACGGAAATGAAATGTCCAGGCTTGTGTCTGTTTATTGTGCGGTATTGTTACCAGTAGAAGAAGTCCTTTCAATGTTAAGTTTGTGACTCTGTGAAGACATTCTGAAGGACTCCTAACGCCATGGGCGAATGAGATCGATGATGGGCATATTCACATATCGCTTGAAAAGGCCAAGATTGCTCCAAGTAGGAAGCTTGCTGTCAGTCTTCAGAAGCCCTACTTTACACTTGAGCAAGCCGCAACCTTCCAATTATTGGTTCATTCCATTTTCAGTCACGGGTTTCGACTGTGCTTGCGTGGAGAGCTCGCAACGGTGGCGGGACCGGGGCTCAAGGCTTATTAGGAAACATTGTTAATCAAGTACGTACTTTGTTTCATGCTAACTTTCTGTGGATGCATTTGCTTATTGAAGCAGGTATGGACTCAGAGGAGAACTATGAATCGGACGAGTGGGAAACGGCAGAATGGGAAGAGGCTTATCGCGAGACGCTATCTCAGTTGACCACGTCCGAATCAGAACTGGATGGATATCAGGTGCAGTCGGCTTCCGGCGACACACACAGTTGGATTACGACTATGGAATTTTCGAGCGTGTTCAGTGATAGCTCGACGACCGACGACGAATACGACTACTCGTACACTTCTTCCACCTCGTCGTATACTGAAGGCACCAGTGAGATCACCACCGAAAGTGGCTCGAGTGCTACCAGCACACAGAGTTCCAGCACCTCGCTGCACACGAGCGACACTGATTATGCCATAATGATGCTGCCGAGTTTGCGCAGTAAGTGTGGCATTCCCTTTTATTTCCAGGCCAGGCATGCAGTTCCACCGCCCTCGATCTAGGTGTATCTTCTGCCTCCATTCGAGCCAAACCAGTGAAAGAGGCAAGCACGAACCCGTTGTATTCTCTAGTTTCTCTTCTTGGACGCACTCGATCGGCCAGCAAATCCGTTTTGTTGAACCATTGTGGAGATGACATGCATTCGTGGAATCACTCGTGCTACGAAATACCCGCATTGTCACCTTTCTGGTGGCAGCCTATCCACCACGTTCGGATCGGCGTATCTCATTCCATTCGACGCTTTATGAAATTTTCGAACGAGTGGAAACGTGATCAGGTACGAGTCAAGCATGCTCGTCGGTGGAAAATTTTGTATCACTTGCGAGTAGTCATGTCGGCGGCTAGTTTGAAAAACCCTCAAGCAGAACTGCACGGCGATGGACCGATCACCAAAATGAAGGACATGGCAAACGGACCGATGCCAGAGAATTAGTGGTATGAAGCGAGGAGGAGCGTGGGTGAACAATGCGATCCTCTGCTGTGCGATGACAACGGTATTTAAGATTGGATTCTGTCATTGCCACGGTTTGATGTTGACGAAATTCCGTTTGAAAAGTCTGATATGGTCACTTGGTGAGAAACATAAAGCGCAGAATTATCATGGCTGAGAATCAAAGTACGGATAACATAATACCGTATTAAAAAATGTAGCAAAAACCACACCTCTGGCTAAGCTAAGCTGGTTTCAGCCGATCCCTAACTGTGAAAATACAGTCACTCCAGAACTGCCTATTCTAAAAGTATCGCACATGAACAATTTTGGAGAGTCTGTGGTATCAATTTCTAAGTGCAAGTAATCTGTACAAAATGTTCGCCAATCACATGAATCTATTCAACAGACACTCACGAGACTGGTCATTGTTGTGAGGAGAAAGGAAGCCAAAAACACATTTACGAAAAAGACTGGAAAAGTAGAGAGTGGCATTTTTCGTCTGCGTTTTATTTTAATGGAATTTTTAAACTCCACGCATTTTTAAGCTCGGACCCACGCATAATCTGGGTCCGGGCTTTACTTTGAAACCATTTTGAACGATTTTGGTCATTTCGACTAAAAAGTTGCACAAAATCGATAATGGCGTTATCGATTACAGTACACTCTCTAGAATACCAACTTGCTTGTGTGCCCGTGGAGAGAATTGAGCGAGGAGGCGACAGGGCCCTCTCTACTCTTGAGTAGGAACCAAATCGGCACTTGAATTCTTAAATCTCCTGGCGAACAAAAACTTGCCCTGGCCAAGCCTTTAAAAAGAATCTTCACTATTTTAAAATTCGAGCTAACTAAATTAGTGATCGAATCTTTGTTTATTCGACCCCTTTTCAAGATTTACTTCCCATTTCACCTTGTCATCACTCATTTCCGCGTTGGCTATTTTTTCCAGTGACTCATTATACTAATTACCTACATCCTCATCAGCATTTTTCTGCGCCCTAGCATTGAAAATAGGGAAATCTTCGTTTCCCTTTTACGACCTCCATCATCTATTGCTTCCTAATTAGGAAGGAATAGCGCTCTAGCGCTTGTCGTTTCTGGGCCCTATACAGGTAAGAATGAAAGGAACCGCTTCCGACTACGACCATCAAAACGGCCCCGTTAATGAGCCAGGCGCGTTCATGCATAAATAAGGGCAGCGGCAGAGTCGGGGATGCGGTCGCGTACTGTATTCTACCGCGCCATACTTGGGTATAGGTTCCGAATTGAGATTATTTTTTGTTGCTCCCATACTCATACTCACTCACTCACTCACTCACTCACACCAGACCTCAACATCAGTGCGCCTATTAATGCAAGCTCACGTGAAAGCTGCCTGTAGGAATCTGGGACCAGCAAGACATGGGAGACACAACGAACAATGTCACAGAAAGCGGGGAGGGCACACGAAATAATAACCCAGATCCACACAGTGGTATGGGCGTCTTTCATGTAGGCCACCTTGCAGTTGGCTTGGCTTTAGAGGTACAGTTCCTCTTCCTTATGGCCTCCAGAGAGAATCATATTCGATGAAGAAGACCTGACTTGGTTGAAACCAACCTTTCATTTTCAAGAGCCATCTACTCTAGGATTCTGTGCTTGAACTTTAAAAGCTACAGGAATTGTCGTCGTGCATTGCTTGTGCTTCAAATATAGTACAATATTAGCATCAGTACTGAGAAAACAAGGATCCAAGTGTATTTTTTAGAACACGAAAATCAGACCAACATTACTGATGCATAATTCTGTGCAACTGCAAGACAGTTTCCCTTTCTGCATCCGGCTCAATCGGCAGATTTTTCATCGCTCCTTCTATGGTCGTTTCCAACATGCATAAAAGATGCACATGCCTATTTAACATGACAATCCGTCTAACCAAACATTTTCTATTGCCACAATAAATAATAAAAAATCTTGCCTTCTGGCTACTCTCTGGTCACTCGATGAATTGTGTACGGTGACCCAAGGTTGTAAACGCGCTCGTAAGGCCGGTCGTAACGAATCACGATTATTACTCATGCACTACAAGAATGGAAGAAGAAAGAAAAGCCGCCTCGTGCCTTTTTTCGCGAGTTACATAAAAACGACCAGTCGTACGTCACATTTACGACATAGTTAGCTACCATCTTTTTTTTCCGTATTCACCTATGACATTGGTCAAAGGTGAACGGACGTAGTCGAGCCAATTTGTGCCTTCATCACCGACGCCGTGGCGCCATCGCCGACTCACTTTCTATTCTTTCTTACCAAAACGTATTGTGCCCAAGAGCGTTGGTTTGGATAGGAGACCAATCGGCGTCCCTAATTACGCACGTGCCCTGTGTCTGCTTCATCCTTAAATCCGGCCTCATGGTCCAGAGGTTTTAAAAAACCGATTGTGCTCATTTAAATCCGGCCGTGTTAAAAGAAATCCTTAAATCACATACCCTAATTTATGATCATCCCTTTTCAGTACCGCGTGCAGATTTTCCTATTTTCAAGGCCACCCGATGTGCAAAGAATTGACAGCGTGAACGAGGCGGACGCGATGTTTCAATTTTCCGATTAGGGCATCGATCACCAAAATGGCATTTTGGGCGTCCCGGTTTATAGGTATGCAAACTAAGGCAGGTTCAGCACGCAATGCAACCTATCCAAACTCGGTGCCAATAGAAGAAAGTATAGGCAAAAAGCGCTATCCAACTGGAAAAACGTGTTTGATCATCAATCATCGATGCCCCGATCGACCGACACGAAACCTGTGTACACGACGAGCAGTGCATAGGCGCACGGTGGGCGGTCCGCCCGCCGCCTTCACGCACGATTGAAAAACAGTCAATTTTGAAACAATAGGAACGTTTCTCGTCACCTGCCCCAGTGCTGTCTTCAAGCTTGCGCCTAAAGAGGCGGTTTTGTTTTATTCATGTGCAAAACATAGGAAACGTATATGATTCAAAGAAGAGAGCTTTTTGCTTGAGCTGTTAATTGAGCACTGAAAGGACAGATCCTTTTCGTTCCCTTCATTAAGCGATTACTGCCTCATATGAACTCGGCCGTAAAAGGTCTTTGGGAGGTAGACTCTCCTCGGTCCGCCCCAAAGCTCTGAGTCAACGCCATTGAAAGTGCATAAATTTTGTGCATGCAATCGGATACAGTAGCCATAGACAGGCCGGTGTTCGCAGTGATCGGGTCAGTGAATAGGCGTACACTAAAAAACTTGGCAGTGGATGGTTGCAGACACCTGCCCCTACTGTATAAGGAGATGGGTAATCACGGATTTTATAAAAGCAACGCCCAATTTCTCCCAGTCGCGCCCATCTTTTGTGCATATGCGTCGGCGCCAGGTGAAGTGGCCAAGGATCTTTCTTATGTCAATACGCCTAGGCGGGAGCAATATAGAAGCGATATGCGTATTTAGTGCTGACTGGCTTTCTTCTTGACCACTTCATTAGAAAAGAGTACTCGCTAACAAGACGAGTATTCTTATAAGCGCCTGATCGTCTCAATATTGACCCCTTTCCCCATCCCGCCCCTCTTCTCAACCTAGTTTGGACTCGAGTAGATCATACACGCTCCTGTCATAGACGACGCCGCGAGGTCGGTTACATCAGGAGCGCACGGGTTCATTAGGCTTCTCACCCTACTTCATTTACGTGCCCTCACAATCGGGCCCAACTGCTTACATCATCACCAATTTGGGTCTTGCTCACTCATTTCGCAACGGTCTCAGCCGAAGGGACGAGGCCGTGCGACCAAAGGCCTTGCGAGGACGATTCCGGATCGTGGACGGGTCGAGCAAGGATAGGTAAAGAAAGAGATCTTATCGTGGGAGTGGAGGAAGGGAGGGATTGGACACAGGAAGGAAGCAAACGATCTGCTTTTGCATCTCGTCGATTAGTGAATGGGATGACTGCACAGATAGGGTCCACACGTTTAAATTGGTGGAGACCCGCAGTAGGTACGCGCACCGTGACAGTACCCTACACTTTCCCAAACCACGATAGCTCTACAGTACTGTATGTTCAAAGCTTTGTATGCACTCTGACGAGCTAAACAGAAAATGAGGGACGCCGAAAAATCAACGGTTGCTTCGGTTCAGTGCTCTCGAATACCATATCCGTACACAGGTCGAACCGATCCCAGGCCTAGGGCCGTTAGCAAACAAGCGGGTAGCTTAGCCCTCGTAACCGGCTTGTACTGGTCATTGTAGAAGGTCGGGCTCGTTTTTTGTGCGGACGAGCAACCGTTATTCAAGAGGGCGGAGGACGGGTTTCTTTCGGCTTAGCCATCGGAGACGGACACCCGAGCGTGATTCCTGGCCCGACTGAGATCAGACGGGGAAACAGAGAACAGAAACGAATCGTAAAATCGCCTTTTCTTTCCTCTTCCTAATCCGGTCGGCTACAGTGTGTACTGTAAGCGAGTAGCTCGTCTCGTATTCTTTGGCCCATTGTTGTGGCATACCTGAGTGGTGTAACGTGGGCCAACCTAATTTCCGTGTCCGCCGAGCTGCGAAAAATGATACCAGCGGGGCACTATGCTCCTCGACTAAGCCCGTTATACCTTACTGTGCACAGAAACAAAGGGCTTTTGCCTTTTCCGTACAACTGGGGGCCCTTGAGCAGAGTTAATTGCCGGTTCAACATTGCAGGCGTCAAAGACCTGTTCCTCGACGGGTGGTTTTCGGCTAAGGTGACAAACAAGTCCACCGACCGTTCTACCTTTACAAAAAATGGTGACGCCACTGGATGCATCTCTATTGTAGTGACCACAATGGACTCATTTCCGCGTCAATTCCTTTCCTTGCAACTTCGGACACATGAAAACGGATAGTCAGACGCGTGGGCCACGTACAATACGGACTATGCTTTGCACATATTAGAGCCATGGGCACTGACACAAATGCACATACAGTTTGTTGGCGAGCAATCATGAAAGGCACGCAAAAATGTATTGCAAAGGCGCTAAAGTTTCCTAAATTACAAATACTATCTACTCTTTGTTCGTTCTGATGTAACTTGCCTTTTCGATGCTCAAATTGGCCATATGACGAGTCTTTAATGTTCGTGCGCGGAATAGAATATACAAGTACAACGGGTCATTGTACATACCAAGACTGACCGCGGTGCCACATTGCAGCCGACGGGCTAGAGCGAACCGCGTTGAAACCACTCACGAATACATTTGCATCGAATGAGCTTGGATCGACGGACAGTGAGCAGGCAGGCCATGATAAGGAGCCATCCTGTGCTGATTGCCAAAGTCGGCCTGTTGAACATTGTAAGGTCTAAGTTGGGGCGGACTCACGCACTCGTATCCATGGCCAAGTTCGGAGGATCCAGATGACGAAACAAAACTGCTGCTTTGAGGCGAGTCTGTGGACGAGGACGGACTGATCTTCAAGTGACCGTTGGGAAGCACAGCGTAGGGAGAAGCTTTCTGTTGTTGAGGAATGTTGGTTGGATCGGAGAAAGGGTTGGATGAAAAGGGGCTGGGATTATTGACATAATAGGGTTCGGATGGAGGTGAAGTAGGAGTGAAGTAGAAACCAGAACCAGCATCCATATTCGATCCCGAGTTCATGCAACTGTTGGAAGACGGAGCACCAAGTGCGAACGTACTGTTCATAGACTCGTCCACGGACAACATCTCGCGCAGATAACGAATGTAGTTGGCCGCTTGTCGTAGTGTCTCCACTTTGCTCAGTTTCTTTGACTTTGAACCACTTTGAGGAATGTGATTTCGCAGGGTCACGAATCCCATGTTCACTTGACGAACACGATTTCTTTCACGAGCATTGCGACGAGCCACGGCAGCCGGATGTTTGGGTGTGGAAGCCATGGATTTAATTTTGGGGGTTTCTTGATCGCGACGAAAAGCAGTTGCTTCTAGCAAGCGGGAAGAAGAGGCGCCAGTGGTTGAACTAACGTCGGCCATCAACTCAAATACGAATTCTGAACGGACGGGTCGCTGGTCACTGCAAAAACGCTTTCAAATGAGAAATGCAAAGCTCAGAGAAAAAGGGCCAACGCGTTCTGGCAGCAGGCACAAAACGGAACCGACCAGCACCGGAATCCGTGAACTGTTAAAATGCCAAATGTCCTGCCTGGACTCCTCAGTTGCTCGAGGCGCGCTGCGAGCACATCTCGAAACCCCGCCTCCCGACCAGTCCCTCATTCGACGAGCTTCGAAAGGCGCGCCATTTTTGGAAAAAGGAAAGTGAATTAGGCCGAACGACGCGTGACGGACACGCGCCCGACGGACAGGGCAGGCCGATGATGGCGATCGGTGGAGCGAGGCGAGGGAACACCGGGCCCGAGAAGGGGACGTCTAGTGGTCAGAGGGCAATCCATTGACGCAGCCAATTGGGTCGGAAATAAGCGATCACAAAAAACTATGCACAGCAGACTCGTTCTCAACGAGACCCCATCTTGTTTAATTTTAAAAAGAAAATGATAAGTGATCTGTATTGTTGATTTAAAAAAAAGGGGCGGTCTGGTCGAGTTCTGGACGATCCTCGAGCGAGTGCCCAGTCGCTACTCGATGCCCAGATTTTTTTCAATTTTCCAAGACATGACTTATTACGCCCTCTCTCTAATGCACTATTCGTCTATCGTCGTAAAAATCGTCTCCGACTTTCTACAGTCATCATCGGAAACGTTTTTAGATTGGCTTGGAAAACGTGCGCCAGACGCGTTTTTTTCTTTTGACTCGACTCGACGCCAGTTCGAGTCGAGTCATCGGGCCCAGCATAAATTTCGTTCATCGTTTTTAATTTTAAGAAAATGTCAACGAAACAGACTCGATACTGAGCAATGGGCCATCCTAGGCCACCCGCATCCAAAGGCACGTTACCCACGCGAGATCAGATATTTTAGAGCGAGTAGGAGTTTATTGAAAAACCTGCTTTTGCCGGCTTGCTGCCTTCGATCATTGCGAAAAGAACTCAATTTCAACTCGTCGCATAATTTTTCAAAGTCTCTCCTCTCCTCTTTGGCTGGGCGGTATGTTATAATTTTTGCTAGTTGCCCATTCTCTCCATTACATCTCGAAGGCAGGACATCTGCACAGTTTTGACACGCGTCAAGGACGAAATCGAAACCCCGTCGTCGATGGCGGCACGACCATAGCGGGAGGTCCGACCCATTCCAACCTTCGCGACTGGATGTGTTTTCTTTAGAGTTTTTTCGAAACACTTTTCTAAGTACCTTAGTTGGAAAAAAGTGGACTGACGACACGCCAGGCCAGTTTTCTACGAGCACATTTTTACGTATAGGCCAGGAAGTCAGTCTAAAAATGACACATCAAAAAGCCAGCCGCGACAATGAGTGACGCCCATAAAACTGGGAATAAGTGTACGTACATGCCCCCGAGGCACTGCCATAAAAGTGTCGAACGCGTGCCCAACTCGAGCCATTCAAAAAACTTAAAAAACATTCATTGCCATATTAAGAATTTTGGAAAAAATGAAAAAACTTGTCTACACTTGAATGACACCTATCTTGGCAGGACGTGCTGACACCTCTCACTCTGAGAAGGCCAATCAAGGACGGCTTTTTGCGGCCTAATTTGGGTGGGGGCTTATTAGCCTTAACTTTTCCGAGGTGTCTGATTTCTATGAATGGTCTTTTGTTCAGTTAGTTTTTCTAAGCTCTTCCAATACGATCATTGACCGTGTCCAAAGAAGTACAGAAGTGCGCGGAGATGAGACAAAGAACCCAGCTGAAAACCATGATCCGTAAATAATAATAGTCCAGGGAGATGTCTTTATTGTGTTTGACGAGGAACCCAAGATGGGTTTCTGGACGCGTTTCCGAAAGGGTCAAAAAGCGAACCGAAAATAGGAACCGTTTCGCACCTAGATGTGTGCTTTTTTGGGGAGAGGCAGTAAAGTGTTGATTGAAAATCGATCTCCCGCCCAATGCAAATACTTTAATTTGGGGAGGGGGGGGGGAGGCCGAGCCAAGGGTGATATTATTTTAATGGTGGCCGGGGATTGTTTGCTTGGATCATCCTAATCCGAGGTTCTGTATCGAAGGTGCCCCCGCCCTCGCGCCATTCATTATTCTAGGCGCACGCTGATAGAAAATGCGGCTTGTCACAGAAAAAGCCTTCCTACACGGCCAATGTACATATATGGACAGTTTTGACCCGCCCCGACGGACGCCTTGTGCTTACTTAAGACGCTCATTGACCGCGGATCGGTTTCCTTGCATATTCCAAACTCGCCTCCCTGTGCATACAAATTTCGGCTATTTGAGAGTCGGCAGCTTTGTGTACTCTGATCCGTCTTTATGATCTCTCACCTGCCCAGTTTTTTTTCCGTGCCTTCACCCAAAGCTGTGCAGGGGGATAAACTAGGAAAGTTCGGTACGGAGGCAATGTTTCTGTGCCCTATGTGACCATGGATATGACTTTGTATGGGAGCGACAATGGGATACACACACTTGAATTTGAAATACAATAGTCTAGGATCCATTTTTGTATAGTTTTGTGTATATAAACTACACGGCCCATTGAACGCGTGTCCGAGAGTAGATAATTGAAGGGAGTGACCGCAGGTGGACATTGGTCTGTTCAAGTGCACAATAGTGCTTCCATCAAGAATTTGTGGGTCGCGCGTGTGACTCGTTTTGCCAATTTGCGCTTTCGGGACCCAATGAACTGGATGGTCAGAAAAAGCGCCTTTTTTCAAATTGGACAGTACAGTAGGAGCACGATGGCTTGTTCCTCGGCCACTCAATTAATGCATTGTCCTGTTCGTGCAGTCGCCGAGTAGCCTAGGGCTTGCGACGAGATGCCTATTGTTGGGTGGCGTTCGCCAAATATTGCTACAACGTGAACAGGCGGTCAGATTTCTATAATTCATAACACGCGCCGAGGTCGCGGTCAGATCAAGAGTGTAATGACCGCTTTTTTTATTACACTCGAATCAGCATATTCAAAGAGGAGATGAGGCGGGGAGATTTTTGAGTTGAAATTTTTAAATTCCAAATCTCATCTACAGGTTTCTTCAAAGGGTATGTACACACGAAAGGCCAAGACGGGTCTTTATAGTGATGAAAAACGAAAATGAGAAATTCGGTATGCCTTGTATGGAAATCAGTGAACAAAAGACGTCGGCGGATCGAGACGGGGCCGCGACGAAAGGCGTGATCCTAAGAGGGTCATTGCCGAGGGCCAAAAACATTCTTCATGCTCAGATTCGATAATGAGCAAGGCGTGAAATTTTATACAACCTATAGATCCTTAGTTTCGATATGGCAATTTCCAAACACCAGTCTTCCTCCATAGTGTCCAATGCACGGCGGGCAGTCTCGAATTTTGCAGCTGCCCAAAAACGATGCATTCGGTGACCATCAAGTTTTCAGCTGCCATTGGCCTCCTTGACATTGGCACTATTTTGCGAAAGACAGGCGTGTGTGGCAAATGCAAGGTTGAGGCTGGTTTACATTGATCGAAAAATGAATACTGTACATCGCCACTGGATCGGATCCAGAAGTTTCCTTCCGAACCAAGGGTTTTACTCATTGTGACATTTAGCAAAACACATGACAAATATGGTAGAGATATGCTGTTTGAGAGACAAGAAATGGTGCTGTCAGTTGATCTGCAGCTCTCGTTCATACCCTGTCAGCAAATGTTTATGCGCACTCGAGAGTGAGGGGGCTCATTACGCGAAATGCTTAGTCAGACCACGAGTCGAACATCGCCTGTACCTGTGCAGGCGTGAAAGGCAGACGCCTATACCAATAAGCCTGGCCCTAGCAAAGCATTCCAGGCTAGCTTACTTGGGTCCATGACTCAGAGGGTATTCTCAGTGTTTTGTTTTCATGGATAACTGCCAGCAAGGCCAAACCGCAGTTGGCGTCTGTTACTTTGTTCCTACAAGAAATGTAAGTCTTGGGTCTAGGACCAAACGATTCGAACTTGGTTACCATTGTTTACCAAAAAACCTGCACTTGATCAAAATGAGCATTCAAATTTGCGATAGAAAGAGGGTAAAATTAGAATGCGTGCGTCTAATCTGGACATTGGTGCTGTTTTAGACTTAAAGGTCTCACGTCGAAACATTTTTTGAAAATATCGTGTAATCCTCGGACCTACGGTTACCTCGCAAATTAGGGTCCTGAATTTGTTTCCATTTATACCAACTGTGAGACGACTCCAGATAAAACTGAGTCATAATGATAACTTCAAATACTTATGCTGAAAAACTGTCACCTATATGTTTATTGTTAGTAAAAACAAAAAAAAAACCGATTTTGATCCTCTACGATCAAATCCGGTAATGAAATACGAGCAACTTGCTCATTCAGGCACTCTCTGCCATGTGGAAGGTTTCTTCAGGGGGCGGCTAAAAAACTTTTGCTCGGCCAGCTCGTTGTTATCTAAGAAAACTTCTACGCAAATCAAGTTTTGCGTATTGGATTGACTGTCCAAGCTGCAAGATGCTTGTAGTGGCAGCAGCGTCCCAATACTACATATTAGCATGTCTGCCGCGTCTTCACAACAAGACAGAAAAGCATCCTAGCAGTGCTATCTCCTTGGAGCTTACGGTGGCCGAAATGGATCAAGGCGAACAATTTCTAATCCAAAAAGTGAACATACTGTCGATAAATAGCGCGAGTGCAATTCCCGCTTCCAAATTTTTTACCTGCAAGGGTGATCAATATTTTTAAACTTACCGTCCTTACTGTACACGACTGTTCCTGTCTTGATTGGAGGCAGTTTATTCACTGCCAGACGTAGCGGCTATAATTGCCATGTTTCATCTTTTACCGCATCGCCAAACGAATATCATGCGCGAACAAAGGAAAGGCGAACCCTTTCCTGCGTCCACTCCTTGCACCCAGCGTGAGAATCTGTGCCTAACCCACTGGCCTACGAGCGCGGTTGCATACGCCAGGGACCCCTGGCACGTCGCTAACTTTATGTCCTAAAGCCGCTGTCATGCCCAGTAGGTCGTATCGTCTGTGATGGCAGTAGTCCATGATTTCCCATGAATGCAATATGAGCGCTGTTCTGCATTCAGCTTTACGTGAGATGCAAAAAACCAGAGTGGCCACCAGCTTGACACTATTTCTTTTCACGAGGTCAAGAGAAAGTCAAGACAGATTTAGCATTGTGCCCAACTTTGTGCATAAACATGCAGCCGCCGATAATACAGCATACACAAAAGTGGAAATGTCTACTGTATTCTCAGCGTATTGGTCGTTTAAGATTGCAAAATTTGATCAACATATCCCACCCAATCAATGGGAAAAGCTCTCCAGAACATTCAAATTTGGCTAAAACTGATGGCATCCTCATTTTTGGAAAAATTACCCTTTTGCAACAAATGTTTGCATTCAGGCCAGCCACGGACACTGATTTAGTACAAGAGTTCCAGTTGCCGCTGGAATGTTGACTACAAGAAGAATGGAAGAAACATGCGCTAGAAAATTGCATTGGCACCCGCTGCGTACTGCAAATTGCGCACACAGATTTCCTAATTCAGCAAAAGCTTTTTTAGTTCGCACTGTTGATCTCGCAACTTGTCTCCTGTCGCGCTGCCAAATGGTGTCGATTTGTTTTGGTACGAAGTAAGATCCTAAAGGAGCACCAGATCACGTCGTCGGTGCGAGCAGCTGCATTTGCAGGAAAAAAAACAGGTACTGATGACAGACGCTGAAGACGGGTGATACGGCTTCAAGTGACCATCAAACCGCCGACGACCACCAGACCACCATTCACCCTCCTCGAGTCATCGTAGCACCGTTTACTATCAGAACGTCTCGGACTACAAGGCCCCAGCCGGACCCGCTGTGGAATTGCACGACCCTTGGCGGCTGTCTCGATGCGGCTGGAAACCGGGTTCGCACGGCATGCTGCTTGGACAGTTTCCGCCTGGCCATCACTTCAATAAATATGTAATTTATAGAAGGTGATATTCGTGATAAAAACGGTGTTCGCTATCAATTGAGAAGCGGCCACTGACAGAAAGGCTAATCAGACCATGGAGATAAGGCATCCTGATCCTGGCAGCAACTGTGGCTGTGGATGTCCTTGCCCAGTACATGCCGCTTGTTTTCCCGCCAGTCTTGTAAAGGTAGCTTATGACCAATCTGAAATAAGCACAGGCTTGGTCAGACAGTCAACACTTCGTTCGTCTTTAAGTGCAGTTTATTCCGATAGCCAACGTGTGGGAAAAAGGCCACAATGTTTTACATTTGATGGAAAACAAAAACGTGAAGTGGTTGCCAAAAATATCTTCTTTGCTCTAAATTCAGTTTTTTTACTAAGGCGGTAGTAAAATTTTGCTGTTTCGTTTGCGTTTTTCATTCCAGCTTCTTTGCTGATAGTAGGTACATGATTTTATCGCAACGACCATTCTTCATTCCTCGACGTTGCTGACGGACCCTCATCTCAAGCTCAGCGAACAGCTCCATAAAACTGCCTTGCAGCTTATGCGATCTGCCTGGTGGTCTGGACATCCTTTATCTCGCTCATGGGAAAACCAGGGCAGACCAGAAGGCTGATCGCGAAGCTGACAGGAACGACTACGTGGTAGTGCTGACGATTATATTTAGTTTCCAACGAATACGACAGCCATTTAGCGACGGCCGCAGTTTCAGCGCAGTTTGGCATATGTCTCCCCGTATTGCTTGGTAGCGAGTGGTTGGACTCTTCCCGAGTTCAATTCCTGGTGATGGAGGTCGCTTGAGAAAAACGAACCCTCGCTTACCTTGCACGCCAACACGTGGGTGACTCACACGGGCCGAAGTGCTCCAAGACGGAAGCGAAACGAGCAGACAATCTTGTCTGTCGAACACTGATATTGGATCACAGTCCATCCGCCTCGCTTCAGCGCACTAAAGCCTCATCGAGTAGTCCGGCGAGGAATGACTAGCATCGAGATGTACACCTGTCACATTGTCCCTGTCACCTGTATATATTATACAGAGCACATGCTGCATTATCTTGCTCTCCTATTTTCGATGTGGTCAGCTGCAAAGAGATAATAATTCAGTTGGGTTCAAAAGCCAGATTGTCAAAAGAAAAAAATTATTATCCTGCTTGTTGCACATTACATTGGGGCTCACACTAGAAGCACCACCTTCACCACAAGTATCAAACCACCGTGAAGACCTTCGAATTCGAGGTTGCACCGAAGCAATACTTATTGCAGCAAATGCAGACAGAGCATGCCCAACTGAGCCAACAAAAAACCTAAAACACGAAACTCGCTGTACTGTACATAGTTCCTTCAAAAACCGCAACACCGTTACACCCACCAGAGGCCAACTAGATGCTGCAACTGCTAACTACATGAATTGCGTTTTCTTCACCGCTTTATCTACCAGCATCTAACCCTGGAGGACCCTGGTCGCCTTAGGCAAAATGGGACCTCTTGGTTGATCGAGTCGGCATCACTGTACCCCACCCGATAGTTCATTACGCAGACACACGGAGTAGGCCGCATCCATCATCAGCACATTCGACAGGCTGATCACGATCACGACTTATCACAGCTTGAACACGAGATTTCATCACGGTAGGACCATTCCAGCGAAGAAGTTTCTCAGGCAGACCACAATTTTGGACATAGTCGGACGCTCGGCGGTTTTCTTTAAGCAGTGCAAGGGCAACTCACCGATCTCCTTCGGGATGGAGGGGGGCAAGGGCAGTCGCCATCCGCTGTCAATCTTCAAGATGACGTCTCGCATTTTCGTTCCGAGTTCCACGAAATGCTGCTCTTATGTACGGGCTGCCTTGATGTAGACCTGGTTACCATTGTTGTAGACTGTGAGCCAAGTCATTCTTGGTCTACTCTCCATCCCATCCCGCCCCAGGTCTTACATCGTGCATTCGGATGCCGAAGCTGTACACGTCCGATGCTGACGTCCACTCGCGAGCCTTCATTGTGTCTGGCGCTGCAGCAAAGATAGGCAGACGTCGTTTTTTGGCCAGCTCATAGTGGTCCTGAGCCAATCGAGACAACCCAAATTCGACGATCTTGACCACGTGTATGTACACGTAGCGATGATACTTAGTAGATGTCGCGATCTCATCGTTGAATGCAAGATAAATTCGACGCCGTTAAAACCAATGTAGATTCGAGTCAGATCGTTACCAGATGACGAGGGAACTCAACTGCAGGTCGATCCACCAGGCGAGCAATTTCACCAACTGCGAAAATCCAACCCTGATCAATTGGATGGGAGCGAAGTAATCCGCCGCAAGAAGTTGGTCCTAAAGTTTACCCATTGACGAGATTTCACCACGGCGATCGTGATCTCGCATTCGTGACGACTGATGACTGACAGATACTGATGGTACTTCAGGGCACTAGTACTATTAACCCTCCAATGCTCTTTGCTGCTGCTCTCTTGTTTTTGAATCTAGTGTAAGGACGTGTTCTCATAAAAAATTGCTGACCAAGGTGGTAAATTTTAACATTGATACAGTATGCCACGCCGTCGGATCAGACAGAGGGCGCAAGCGCTCATGCCCACTCGCTGGTTGGGGTCACCTAGAAATCAGAAGGGTGACCTCATTAGCATGCTGTGTGGCAATTGGAGCATGCCAAATGGAGGATCAGAGGGAGGCTGCTGTGACCGGTCCCTGTTCATGGCTTTGCTTACGAGGTTTTTTATTAATGCTCGCCAGAGAGCAAAGGCGGGCTCCGCACTGTCTTTTAAAAAATTTTTTGGAAAACCATGTGCACAGGCGAGTAAAACCAAAAAGCAAGTCCATTTCATCATCACTGGCTCACTTCCATGTCATTCCTGGTACTTTCATTCGGGTTAGTCGAGTTACCCTTTTTTAGACAACAGGAGAATGCTGCACCTAATTTTCAGAGCGCGACGAAGAGCTGAGTCCGGCAAGCGGTGATTGCATCAGTGATTTAGTACCTACTGCCATCCTTGTGGGCCGCTGTTTCATCCATGCATTCTACACATCTATTATTAGCTCATGAAAGGTTTTCTTTTACTGCTCTCTAATGTTAACACCCAATCCAGTTCTGTAACATACACATGTAAAACTTGTACTGCGTTCAGTGCAATGAGGTGTTTTCAGGTGCTCTGGTGTATGTACCTGCAACAAGACAGCATGGAAATACTGTACGAATAGGCATGGCGCAACTTTCTGTTTTAGGTCAAATCAGCCTTAGGGCTAACTTTAGAGCGCAAAAATGAGAGAAACCATTAATTAAATGCAAGGACAAGCGCGCTTGGAAGCAATGCCTACGATAAGATCTGCTGTCATAGTTCGACTTGGTGCAGATTCTGACTCGCCAATAGATCATGTCATAAAACAGACGCAATTTATGCCTATGCCCTTAGGAGACATTTCACGTGGACCTTTATGCACAAGAACGTTCGACCAATGTTGCCCTATAAAGGGCTCGATCTTGACTGCATTTTATCAGAATATCTAGCATGCGCTGCGACTATTCGTCTTTGGCTGTGCAGGATCCGACAAGTATGGGACAACAGGAAAAGAGAGATGGTCTTACCTGGCCCTTGATTCTTGCTCTTTTTTCCTCGACCATTGGATCGTCGTTTGTGTTCGGCTACAATGTCAGTGTCATGAATGCACCTGCTGAAGTAAGCTGACACTTGAGACAGTGATTTGAGATGACTACCAAAAGAGCCTTTCAGTTGATCAAAACTTGGATCCGGAACGAGTCCTATCCGACTTTGCATCAGTCAGAACCAAGCAAAAATGTCATGACAACATTGTGGTGCTGGATCATGGCCAGCTGGTCTCTAGGAGGTGTTATCGGCGGTCTGGGATGTGGGTATCTGGCCGATAAACTTGGCAGGTTTGTGCACGCTGAACTCAAAAATATTGCCATTCTGAGAGGCGGCAAATAGCTGTGTTCTGATTTTAGGAAAGGAGCCATGATGGCCAATGATGCACTGGTGCTGATCGGCGCCATCCTGTTGGGCATCAGCAAAGTTACCAATGTCTACTTGCTTCTGCTAGTCGGTCGAATAATTTTGGGAATAAGCTGCGGTAGGTCGCTGTCTAATCCAAGTGTGTCCATATTCTTGTACCTACTCACCGTGTTTTAGGTATCGGCAGTTGTCTTCCTGCAATATACCTTACCGAAATTGCACCCCTGCGATTTCGTGGCATGATGGGAAACATGAACAGCTTCGTTGTCATTGTCGGTATCTTCATTGCACAAATTTTTGGTCAGTCCCAGTTGCTTGGGAAGGAGGCACTCTGGCCAGTCCTCCTATGTAAGCACGTTGTATCTCTGGTGCACTGCTGATCAGTCTTGCTGATCAATCTATCCTCTGTTTTTTAGCATTAAGTGCCTTCCCGGCCATCTTCCAGTTGATCACCTTGCCATTTTGCGCGGAAAGTCCTAAATATTTGTTGGCCATAAAGAACAGGCCGGAAGAGGCTCGAGCTGGTAAGATTTTGTACCCGCTTGGATGCCCGTCCTTCTTGTGTTAGATTTGTGCGCTGAAAACTGCTCGGGGCGACGCGTTATAAACAGCATCCTGTTTTAAAATTCAGCACTCGTCCATCTCAGACGCCACGATGATGTCGGCGAAGAAATGAATTCTATGCGAGATAACATACCGATAAAAAACACTAAAGCGGAATGCGTTGAGGATGGATCGAGCGAGTCTTTCTGGTGGGGCATATCTATATGTGTGATCAACCATATCGCGCAGCAGCTCAGTGGGATCACTGCCGTAAGCACCTGTGCAGTGACTCCAAACCCACATGAGTCCGCATTCAATCCCTTTTAGGTGCTATTCTTCTCCGCCACTATCTTCCGCGAACAAGCTCAAATGAGCGGCGAACAAGCAGTCGGTGCCACATTGGGTGTTGGAGGCACATTCGTCCTGTCCTCTATCATATCGACCGCGGTCATCGATAGACTTGGGAGACGCATGCTCATGCTGGGTGGTTTGGCTGGTGTGTTCGTGTTCGACATAATGATATTCGTCAGTCTGCACCTGCTGGTAAGATTCTGAAATGTGGGCAAGTTAGTGAGTCAAGCACTGCGAACTGAGTCAGCTTGAAGTAGGAGATATCGCATGCAGGAATCGCTTTCCCTTTCAGGTCATTGACCGCCAGAAGTACCATGCCGCTGCCCTCTGTGCAGTCATCTTCGTCTACTTGTTCGTATTTACTTTCACACTTGGTCCAGGTAGGCCTCTGGTTCACTTCTCCGCACACTGACACTGTACCTGCTTTTGGCGTAGCTTCGATACCCTGGTTCTACACGAGCGAGCTGTTCGGGCCGACCCAGCGAGGTCGAGCCAACATGATCGCCACTATTGTAAACTGGTTGACCAGCTTTTTAGTCGGGTATACATTCCTGCCCTTAAAAGTAAGATATCACCGTCTGCACTGGCTCAAAACTGGTTGACCGATTGTTTAGGAGCACATCGGCGAATACGTCTTTTTGGTGTATGCTGCCATTGCGGGTGCTTGTTTCTTATTCCTATATTTCTTCGCCCCTGAAACTAAAGGTCGACAATGCAAAGAAATCAGGAAGGATCTGGAAGTGCGAAGAACCAGACTGCATTGGAAATGAAGCAAGATACTCCGCTTGCATGACTCTACAGAAGCATGAAAGTGGGAGTCGTATGATACACAGCTCATGTAATCAGATGACAGTAATCCTGGTGTTACAGTTAAATCTTTAGAGTATCCGTACAAGTGATTCGCAGTAACACACTTGTTTTATCAAAATAGTAATATTGAATGCCCTGAAGTCCATTAGTGTACATATTTAAGGATATGCCAGATGCGATACACTGGAGGGTATGGGATCTATATTTCTGCTCCCTGCCGCTCTTACTGTGACTGCGCATTTTCGTACTTCTCTCATATCATGTAAATGCATTGGTAGTTTGCACACTTGCCAGGTCATAATCTCACGCCACTTTGCTTACGCATCGCTTATGATTAGGCTACCGCAACGGTTACGCCTACGAGAATGTTACTAGCTTCTAGCACTGGCGCATCGCACCTACTGCTCACTGGCTCTGCTTGTTATCGACTAGTGAAGTAGTTTTCTCTACTGGGGTCTTTAACATAAGATCTCGTGAGATGTTATGTTAAAGACCCCAGAGGTCTCGTGCCCAGGGGCCCAGGGGTAATGTCTCGTGAGATGTGGGCCAGACACGAGGCTGCTCGTGAGCAGCCTCCTGTCTGGCCCTGACCCAGGAGAGGCAGACCAGTTCCCTAAACCAGTGCACTGATAGGTGCAGATCAGGTATCCACGCCTATTACTCTAGTGCAGTACTTGGCCAATCAACTGGATTAATTTGTGACTGCTGGCGTGTCGTGGAATGGGATTCTACGAAAGGCTGCCTTGTGATCTGTTTGATCTATTGTGTCTACTACTGCAGGTGTCTTAAATGTAATAGTGTCTGAAATCTGAGAGTTCGGAAAGACGCGATCAGATGATAGCCTAGAGTGTTGCAGCTGATAAGGCGGAGCTCGAGCGTCTTGGTAGGCTGACTGTCAAATCATTTTCAGAGCGCGCGGCTAAGAGAAGTTCCCACTCGGTCAGTACACGCTGTGATCTAAGAAAAGATTTAAATCCATTTTCGGAGTATCGGCCGACTGCCCAGGCTGCTGACCTGCTAGTGCTCGCTGCCGGATTTCGATGGTCACAATACTGCCAGTATGCCTACCACATCTTCTTAATAAGGCAGACAAGCATCCCAGCGATGCCAGCTCTAGGAGCTTACTATGGCCAAATGGATCAAGGCGAGCGATGTTAAATTCAACAAAGTGTACAGTCGTGAAGCGGCACGAGTTCAATTCCCTTTGAAGAGTCTAAATTTTTACCTGTAAGGTATTTTTTACCTAAAGTAAATCCAATTTTTTCCTGTAGTACTGCGTCTGTCCTACGAGGAGTTGACGAGAATGGATCGAAAAGCGCAAAGAAGCTTTCCCACGGTATTCAGAGAATTTGAGCAATTTACTAGAAAGCCTTTCAAAACGGGCCCCGGCCACTCGGGTTCTCTGTCTGACTGTCTAATTCACTTGGACCACGAATCGTTTATCCTCTCCGCGTGTGTTAGTAAGACCTAATGTCTACATTAGAATAAAACCTGCCCACTGCTTTTACCTTTTAGGTACTGCCCGTTTAGCACGCGCCAAGAAGCCAAGCAAAAGGGTGTGAAAGCGTCGGCAGATCCTGGCGCAGTGCTAAAAGAAGCTATGTTTCTAGGAATAACACTGTATTCCAGGATCCTTTTCCGCTGCACTCAGAACGTACTGTATGTGAGTGAGCAGCTTTCAGTCTACAGAAATGCTTTTACCGTCCCTAAGCATCTTGCGCCAAGAAACAGCCGATGCTCGTTGTACTAACAAACAATATGTGATGTCTTATTCGCAAAGCACCTGGGCACGAAAGCCCAACATAACCAACCTGGGCTGAGCCGCTCCCTGATGTGTCCCGATAAGAAGGGTCTGTGCGCCAATCTTACTCACGATCTGACAATCCTTGTGTTCGAAGAGTGCCAACCCACACAACAGTCATTTGGGAAGGAGGGTCAATTAAAATATAACCACGCATTTTCTTACCCATAAAGGCATACTATTCCCAATCAGAGTGCAAAAGCAACTCTGTGCAGTGTAATGTACGTAATGTAAAGCAGATAGCACGAAAAGCCAGCTGTCGTTGCCCCATTCCGTCTGTCGACATTTGTCGTGAGCGGCTGTGAATTTTCGTTTCGTACTCGACTCGTTGCGTTAAGAGCCAAAATGGCGGACGCTGAGACCGTGAAGAAGATCGAAGAAGGCTTCAAGACGCTGCAAAACGCTAAGGACTGCCAGTCGCTGCTCAAGAAATACCTGACGGCCGATGCGTTGGCGAAACTGAAGGGCCGGAAGACGAAGCTGGGCGCCACCCTGTTGGACGTCATCCAGTCGGGTAAGTGAGGTCAGCTCTGGGGAGGGGCCTTCGAGCAGGGACACTCCTCATTGGCTGCCACGATTTAGGAGTGAAGAACCTGGACAGCGGCGTCGGCGTGTACGCTCCAGACGCGGAGGCCTACACGACGTTCAAAGAACTCTTCGATCCGATCATTCAAGACTACCACGGCGGATTCAAACCGACCGATCGTCAGCCTGCCACCGATCTCGGCGAATCGCGCATCGGCGAACTCAAGGACCTCGATCCCGAGAAAAAGTTCATCATCTCGACCCGAATCCGATGCGGCCGCTCGCTCGCCGGCTACCCCTTCAACCCGTGTCTCACCGAAGCCGTAAGTGCACGTTTCTCACAGTAGGCTGCGGGAGCCGTGGCAGACTGCGCCTTCCTTGCAGAACTACAAGGAGATGGAAGCCAAGGTGAAGAAGATCTTCGAGAACATCCCGGACCCCGAGCTGCAAGGCACCTACTACCCGTTGACTGGCATGACCAAGGAAGTGCAGAATCAGCTGATCGCCGACCACTTCCTCTTCAAGGAAGGAGACAGGTGAGTGCTCTCTCCTCGCTCCCCACCCGAGCCAAGGCAACCCGCCATTCCAGGTTCCTGCAAGCCGCCAACGCCTGTCGCTACTGGCCGAACGGACGCGGCATCTTCCACAACAAGAACAAGACCTTCCTGGTCTGGGTCAACGAAGAAGATCATCTGCGCATCATCAGCATGCAGGAGGGCGGCGATGTCGGAAAGGTGCTCGACCGTCTGATTCGGGTAAGCCATTGTCGTTCGCTGCCTTGCCTCCTCAACTAAGCTTCTCGACCTTGTCAGGGCGTGAAAATCATCGAAAAGCAGGCACCGTTCTCGCGCGACGATCGTCTGGGGTGGCTGACGTTCTGCCCGACCAATCTGGGAACGACCGTTCGCGCCTCGGTCCACATCAAGATTCCCAAAGTGTCCGCCCGGCCGGACTTCAAGAAGATCTGCGCCGACATGAAACTGCAAATCCGAGGTGAGTGCGCCCAGACTGGCTCTCGCCCTGATCGCAAGTGAGGAATCCTCGTTGCAGGCATCCACGGCGAGCACAGCGAAACCGAAGGCGGCGTGTACGACGTGTCGAACAAGGCTCGTTTGGGGCTGACCGAGTTCCAGGCCGTCAAGATGATGTACGACGGGGTGAAGAAGCTGATCGAAATGGAGAAGAGCGGTTGAGGGCGAGCAAGCCAGTGATGATCCAGTGATCAGTGATCGAGCTTTTCTAGTGCGAATGTTTGTATCGAATCCTCGAAATGCTTGGACTGAAAAACACGTAGAAAAAGGGCACGCATTTTGCAGCAAACGGCAACGCTCGCGAGAACATGGCTTCCAGAGGGTTCTCTGGGCCCCGTCGCAAAAAGCCAGAAGTCACCTTGTTTGGGACAAGTTTCAGGGCAGCTAAGGAAGCAACGTTGATTGCCATTTTCAAGCAGACGACAATTCCTGCTCACTGCGGCAAGCTGTCCTGACCAACATTTTACCTCCTCCTTGAACTTATCACTGTACCGTTAGAACAAATGTACTGGTGCAGGCATGTGCAGTTGTCGTTCCTAGCTGAATTGTCCTGACAACGGCAGCCTGGCCAGCTACTGGCAGCTAGAAAGTATGGTGGTCCCAATAATGGTGTAACCAGAGCACCTAAGCGGTGGGAGATAGTCAAGACCGAAGTCCCTAGGCAAAAACTCCGACCGGAGGAAGGAAAGTCTAGCGACTATACCTGCCCTCGACACATCAAAAAGGGTAATGAAATGAAGGACTATGCTCGGCTTGCTGAAGTCATCACTCAAAGATTGCTCAGGATTCTACGCTTTGAGTTTGCGATGCGAGTGAAGAGGCATCAATAGAATTAGCAAAAGATCGCGGATTGCAAATCACTTTCCATGGGAGCCACTGCCTGAGCATTTTTCTGAATGTCAGACGCGTCTGACGAATTCCATGGCCAGCTGCCTTCTCAAGTCGTGTTGGCGATAATATGGACACGACACACTTTGGCACTCGATAAGACATTGACCTAAACTCTGCAGACTCTGGGTCATATGCTGAGTAGTCGCGAAGAAGTATTGGTCGATTGTAGAAACTATTTCTGTAATGTTGTCAGATGGCCCCGAACGATGCCGCACCCATGTGTGACCCCCGGGGGGCAATGTCCAGATCGACCAGAGCTTGATGTGAGGCAATGGAAATACTGTCACGGGCGATTACTGGCTGGACATCGGGGCGGAGGGGCAACAGGAATTACGGGAAACTAGAAAATTTTGTAAACTCTACATGACCCTTGTACTGTACATAATTGCGCGAACACTCAACGCATCGAAGCTCACACGGGTCACGTCTTCACAATATAAGACAAAAAAGTATTCAAGCACTTCTCAATCTGGAGCTTACGGTGGCCGAATGGATCAAGGCGAACGAATTGGAATCCAGCAAAGTGTACTGTCGAAAATCAAGCGAGTTCAACTCTCGTTGTCATTTCTGGTTTTTTCCTGCAAGGATGGCCATTATTGTTTTTTTGCTTCAAAACAGATAATATATGCAATCTATGATGACGTCGTCGTAAACAGCGTGAACATGAAAATATGTCGAACAGGGATAACAATAAAAAATGAATTCTTATCCGTCCATTGACTCGATATAGTAACGCTGTTGTGGATCGTCCAGGATTGCCTCCAGTTTGGAACGGAGGATTGTGAACGTTGGTCGATCGCTGGGCGAGTTTTGCCAGCATTCCAACATCATCTCGTATCTGAAACGGCAAGTGTGGGATGGTGTGAGTGCGAGGGCACGAGTGGACCTTACATCTCTTGATCGCAGTTGCGGGGCTTTGGCAGGCGATAGTTGTTGGCAAGTAATTCGGGTATTTGCTCGCAACTGTAACCTGGGTACGGCAGGACTCCGATTGTAACTAGCTCGTATTGGAGAATACCAAACGACCACACAGCGCTTTGGGAACTGAACACGCGGGCGCGGATGGCTTCGGGTGCCATCCAACGTAAAGGCAACTTGGGTTGTTGAAGCGAGGTCAGGTGGTATTCGCAAAAAGTGTCGCTGACACGACACAACCCGAAATCCGATACCTAAATGAAAAGGGAGGCCTAGTAGATTGCGTGGGCCACTAAATGGAGACCTGCAGTACCTTGGCCACTCGACCATTCCCGGAGACAAGCACATTCCGCGCAGCCAAGTCTCGATGCACCAATTGAAGACGAGCCAAATGCTCCATACCACTGGCCACCTGCCAGGCGTAGGACAGCAGTAAGCGAGGCTCGACTTCGGGTGCAGTTGGGGGAGACAGGTCGATCACTGATGCTTGGCCATTTAGTAATGGAAAGTCCAAGTTGCCGTAACCCCTGTCCGTAGGCGACAGGTTCGAACGATGGTTGCCACGACGGCGCTGAAATAAAGTGGGTTGAAGACACTCAAAGATCAGCAGTCATAAAAAACTCTGGGCAATCAGACCTAGAGCAAAGTCATGGTCATGGTGCTCATTTACACGAACGTGAACGGGCGCCGTTTTCAAAACTGACCTGCGAGTGGCGCATTTACCACTTCCCTCTCGAATAGGAACCCCCTTTTGGTGCTTGAATTTATGTAAGTCCCTATAATGCACTTCGTGCCTATTGAGAGAGGAAGAGATACCGTACCATGGCAAATACCGCATGTGAGGAAGGAGTGCTGAAGCAGCTTATTGAGAAGCACCTATAACTTCCTAGTGACAACTGAATACTGACTGATCGTATGGTAGGGCTGGGTATGACACGGTCAGGTATGTACTTACGCTGCATGATGGCTGTCCGAAATCAATACTGTGTGAGCCCCATCTCAGAAGGGAATCCCTCTGTAGCATATCTGAAATGCATTTGAATTCGGGCCACCCGAGGGGGGGGAGGGGTGATGGTGCTGCCAAGAAAACGGAGACTATGAGTGACCAAGCTCAGAATAAATCATTAAAGACTCTCACCTCTTCGAGGAGCTTCCTCAAGTAGTCCTTCCAGTTTCCCTCGGGACAATACTCCATGACCAATCTTTTCATCGAATGCCCGGTCACCTCCAAAATATCTGATCACATTGCGATGCGTTTCAACCATCTGACGCATCAACTCGATTTCCGTGTCCAGATTTCGCTGTGCCACAATATTCGTTTCCTCAACTGCAAAGAATAATTCTTTAGAGTGGGTTACAGAAAACCGAATTGCCCCGCACTACTGCCTATCTGAAATTTCGTCTGTTTTTTATCTTATGCGGATACGGTTTTCGCATGAGGCCACTTCCCATAGAAGATTTTTCAAAGGGCATACCTTTCCATGTCTTCACAGCAACGATGCCTGGTAGACCAGCCCGTTTGCAATAAGCCTTGTACACGCATCCATATTCGCCATGTCCAATCAGTTCGGCCAGTTTGACATGAGGCGCCAAGTCGTTGTCGACCGTCATTCGTTGAGAGCTTATCGTGGCCAACGAGCCCAGTTCAGTGGAACGATAGGTTTGATTGCGTTCCAGGACGCCTTTCAGCTGAAATAAATGAAAGGGTTGCTACGATGGGTTGCTACAAAGTGAGGAGACAAATCGGGGCACAGAGATACAAAGGGCGAATAGCCGAAATACCCAGTTGCAGGAGCACAAACAGCAAAACTTACGGCAATGTGGTGAGGGTCAATGATACTCTTGCTGTGCATCGGCTTTCTCGGATGACGTTTGAAATAAATGAGCACGGCAGCCAGAGTCGTCAACACGCTGAACGGGATCAGGAGTAATGCGTACAACTGCGCATAACCTAAATCACGCATGGAAGATCAACTAGGCTGATCAGGGTGCCTGGCAGGAGTGTCTTACCAGTCTCCACTACAGTCATGGTAACGTTGACTCGATCGAGCAGATACTGCGGATCGTCCGAGGTCGTGTAATTGAACTCGGCCACTGTCTCGACCCCAATGCCCCCGTTCGATACTGCAGCGACACCGACGATGTAATAGCAACTGTGACCAAGCTCGGGCAACACAATGGCATGCTGATCCTACAGTGTGCATGGAACATATACATACGGTCAGAGGGAGGAGCAAGGAGGACTTACTGGTGGCACGGTCAATATTCGCTTGACGTTAGTCAGACATCGTCCAAGGTGAACCAGCGATCGGAATCGTACAATGTAGTGACTGAAGTTGTTTACCACTGAAACATAAGCTGGTGGTGTCCATTGAACGAGGGCTGTCGCGTTCTCCGAAACTTCCACTTTTAACGACCCAACGGGACCTGGTGCTAAAACAAGACATGCGTGCACAGATGCTGTCTCCCCAGATCACATTCCCAGCAGGAGAAAAAATCACTTACGACAGACTTGAAAGTCGAATCTGTTGGCCTCTAAGCACGACCACGTCGTGAATGTTGTGACAACGGGCGACGACTCTGTCGAGCCTGGTTTCGTATCTCTTATGGATCGGATCATGACGGTGTACTCGGTACTGTGCTTCAACTTGTCCAGTACGTACCGAAATCCTTCATCCTAGACAGAAACTTGCCGTTTAGTTATTGGCCAATGAGTGATAAGCTAATATGCTTACTATGGGGAATGGTCGTGACTCGATGTGATCACTATCTCGCCACACCAATCGATAAAAAAAGCTTGGGTCTGAAATAAAAGAGGGGCTGCCAAGCAGCTCGAGATGAAAACCAAAGAGTACTTACAAACCGGATCTGGTACCCATTCGACTACGACTTGCATTTGGCCATGTGAGCCCAACTGCTGACGGACAGCTCGAATCGACAAGGGGGATTTCAGGGGAGTTTCCTCTAAAAGTGGGGATAACTAATTACGCTCTCGGTCAGGAATGGTCCTTCTACTAGCTTACCCGACAAGGTTTCGATCCAGGGAGAGTAGAGCGCAGTAGGAGCGAGCAGACCAGAGCCGTCAACAGCCGAGGCCCGTACTTGATATTGGGTGGATGGAAACATGTTACGCAGGGCAAAGTTCCTGGTCGATCTCTGAAACCCAGTGGAGAAAGCGGGTACGAATATCATACAGTGAAGACAGCCGAGCAGCAGCATGCACAGGTCCCTAATAACAGCCGACTATGCTACAGTCTGTTTGGTGAAGGGAGCGGTCTGTTTGGTCAGTGATCCGGCCCCAGCCGATAGCGACGTAGTAGAGCGGACTTCACTATACCTATGACTCTAAATATCAGAAACCTTCAAGGTGCTTTTACTCTACGGACAATCTCTGTTGCACTTTCAGTGGGCCCGCCAATGGACCTTAGACTCAGTCTTTTGTGCTCCTGTGACTTCACCACCACCTTGGAACACCGGTTCTCAATCCAGCAAGAAGATCACTTACCGCTCCGAGGACCAACCATTCGGTTGTACTATGATTCTTGATCTCCATGCTGTACACCTTGTATCGTGACTCGTAAATGAATAAGTGCGGATTCGGGGGTGCTTTCAAGTTGACCAAGAAGCTGGCAAGAACTGATGCCGGCTCGCTGGGCACAACATTCATGCATAGGAAACTAACTGTAGAAGCCAATGTGACCGTCGTGTCGTCCAGTGCTGAAACACGAGACAGAGGATGTGGCGCAAGTAACTCATACAAACTGAGCCAATGACTCGAAACCTGAGTACCATGTTTGGGGGCGATGCTACCGATCTCCGCCAGTCGATCGCATCCAAAGATACAGGTAGATGAGTTCTAAAATGGGAGATGTGGGCAGCGACAGTAGGCGAGAGACACATTCACTCACTTTCACCCGACGACATCGCGAATGACAATCGTTATTGCTGAACGTACATGCATTCCAACACTGAAACGAAGATGCAATCATCATTAGTCTTGAGACTTACATGGTGTCGCCTATCCTTTGAATGCGCAGCCATGTGCTCGGATAAGAAGTAAAAAAGTAGCAAGACATGGCAAACGGCAAACAGGTATTAGTATACCTGAACACCTACACAGAATGCACACAACTAGGAAAACACCCTGTTTTTCTGCTAAAAGGAGTTGGGGCAAAAAGAAAGTCAGTTCCCAGACCTTTCTGTCGGTGATGTACAGAAATGCCTGGGTGCAAAGAAATGCGATCACCAAAGAGCGATGTAAATGATAGGCCACCCACCAACGATCATCATCATGGTCAAGGAAATCGCTCTCTCACTGCAAACGGGCAAACGGTTACAAGCTAAGGCTGTGCTACATAAAAGCTGAATCTAGCCCATATCTTATGTCCAAAAGGACACTACAGTATTGCATGTTCTGTGCTGCCGTAGTGCATGTCGAAAGATGAATCATCCCTGGATAGCCACGCAGCTCTTTTGCAGGCAAGACAGTGCTGTGGTGGGGTCAAGGATATTATAAAGGGCACCCAGTTTCATCACTTACATCCTCACAGTCATTCACGCAGCGATATCGCCATACCGAATCGCCAGTTCGCAGCAGGTGCTGATAACTCGCTCCAAACTAAAACAGCTGGTACTTTACCACCAAGCGATGCAAAATCACAATATGGTACCTTTGCCAAACAATTCGACTGACATTGAGCTTCGCGTAGGTAAGTCCGATCGGGAAGATCAAGACTTGCAATGCGATAAAACAGGCTATTGGTAAAAAGAAAGAGAAAAATTGCGGGAATAATAAAATCCAGCCTTCATCACAAACATCACTGTGAAAACAACAATTAACCTGAAAGACGTGAACTGCCACACTGAAGAAGAGGAGCCAGGTCGGGGCGGATAACGTTACTAGTGTCAAGAGGCCAAGTAATGAATGGAGCCGCTATGTTATGTCCCCATTGCGTGCGCGCCTCGTGAAATGTAGGGCGGTCTTTTGTGAGGAGGCACTGTTAATTATAGCCCAGTCCGGAAGCGATGACGGACATGCATAGCCCCAAAAAACCAACAGCTGATTCCGGTTCTCAACTGACGCAGAAGGGCGCGAATGCTAAAAATAGTACAATAGGAACAAACAAGGAAGGGGGCATGAAAAGATCGATGCACCATCAACTGAAGCAGAAATGACGACGGTCCTATCGAAAGGGAGTCTCGACGAAATGACATGCTCATGTAGCCCGTGTGCTTGATGTAATTTATTCATCGAATCTCTCTGAGGATTTAGCCCCACTAGTTAGCAGCGCCAGCTGTCGACTTCATTCTCTCCACTCTGCGCAGCACCTGCCCAATCAGTCGTAGTGCCCGAGTGAACCACCCAAACTGGAGTGCAAGGTCAGCTAAGGTCTTGTATGGCTGCATAGGACGATATGCGTACTCGTCTGTAACTTGACTCGGTGATCCGTTCACGTTCTTGGACAGCACAGAACACGATCTCATCCGACAGCCATCCAGTCACCACCGTTGCACATCATCGATCACAGATCACTTGGCGGGCTGGCCGAGCTTCGAGCCGAACACATTCATGAACACTTCTTGGATGATGGGGAACGAGACTTGACCCTTGTCGTCGGCCTTCGTCTTCAGCTGGGCCTTGGCCTGGTTCACTTCGTCCGCCGTGGCCACGTTGCCGCTCACCAACTGCGCGAACACGGCGTCCAGCATCTCGATCGGCACCGTCACGCCCTGACCCATCTGCTTCAGTTTCTGAAAAGGGAATGCGCGTCAGCCGACACAGCCTCGTCTCGCCCAACCGAGTCCTTACCTCGAACACCTCCAGGAAGTTCATCTCGCCACCAGGGGCACCGGCCGCAACGGGAGACTTGGTACTGGCAGGGGCGGGGGACGCCGTCACGGGGGAAGCCGACTTGGTGGTGCCGCCTGATTGCTTGCCGGAGGTCGGGGCTGGCTGGGCTGTGCTCTTGTCGATGATGGTACTGAAATGAGAGCATGCTCTTTCGAGTAAGATCACGACCAAAGGGACTTACCGGAAGGAGACGGCCATGGGGTCCTGCTGGTTGATCGACCGCAACGTCATGGCCACGCTCTTCTCTCGATCCAGTTCGGCCACGTTCGTACCGATGAGCAGGATGTTGGTCAGGTCTTCGATCAGGGCCCTCGCCGCCGGGTGTCCCGCCGCGTCTAGGTGCGTGAAGTTGGCTCGTTGCGGTCCGCAGGCCATGTGCCCCGCCAGGGAGGTCGTGATGGGCATGGAGGCGAATTGCTTGTCTTTCGGCACGTCCACGATCTGAAACCCACAACTCGTCAGCGGCGATCAGGTAAAGCCGAGCACACGAGCTTACCTGGTAGTAGCCGGCCTTGGTCACATTCTGCTGCACGGGGGGCGCCTTTCCCAACTTGCGGTAGGTGGCCGCTCGACCGTCCTTGGCCGCATCCATTCGATCGGCGACGGCGTCCCAGAGTTGATCGGGCGTGAACGTGGCGGCGGGTACCTTGGCGGTGATCTCGTCCACTTCGGCCGTGTCCACCACTCCGGAGCTGACCAAGGCGAGCACGGCGGGTTTGAGGACGGCTTGGGGCAGCGACATGATCTTGGCCAGTTCTTGCAGCACGTCGACGGTTTCTTGCAGCACCGGCTGTTTCGATTCTTTGACGGCCTCGTCCACTTTGCCCATGGCTGCCAGCAACGTTGGGCTCGCCTTCGGCTGAAACGGACGAGAGCCCTCCTTCCCTGGGGACCCGACTCGTACAAGGCAGCTACTTACGTCGGACGCTTGCTTGACTTGATCGGTGGCCGCAGTGAACGGGCCGCTTTCGAAGTCTTTGCCGAGGGGCAGCTTTTGCTGGGCGATGCGTTGGAGACGGAAATGCGGTTTCAGGAAGTGCTTGCACGTCGCTCGAGCGTACGACACTTGGCTTCGCAACGACGGCGGGACCTGCTTGACCGTGGACAGGGCCTCGAACAGGGACGACAGGAACTGCGCTTTGTTGTGCAGGGCGATCGGATCGGGCTGAAAATGAAGAAACGAGTTATGAAGAGGAGATCGCAGAAAGGCCGAGGACTTACGGCAGCCATTCTTCGCACACTTCGGCTCGACGATCAACAAACTCACTCGCACACGACGACGCGACTTCGACACGGGAGCTCACTTTCGACCAAGCGCTCACGACGGGCTGCGAAAGGAGGAATGACGAGGCAGGTGAAGAGCCGATCCTCCAGAAATCGACCAGTGTAAAGTACTTGAAAGTATCCAATCAGAAGTATCCTGCAATTAATCACGTGACTGGAGACTATAAAGCGCGCAAGCGATGCCACAAGGAAGTGCACAGTGCCTAAGAGTCCCCCCCCCCCCCCAGACTAATCGTGAGCAGACAGTGAGTGTGTTCAGCGATTCTGGCTTGACAGGATTTTTATCGGGGTCGATTAGATTGATAATCTTATGTCATGTCATGTCATTTACTCTCGCCAAGCAATGTGTAACTCACTCAGGGGTGAAGCACACAAAAACTATGCATACAGACAAAAGCCCAAACAATATCAAGATCAAAGGCAGTCAGTTATAAATAAAAAACCGCATGCAAAGATTTCTTAAGAACACATACTCCTTCTGTAACAGTGTCACTCGGTAAAGAATTCCATGCATGCAACGCGCTTTATTCGAAGGACTGCTCGGAAAGGACTAGTGTAAAGTAGTTGGATGTATGCAATCAGAAGCCTTCTCCAATTGGTAACTTGGCGTGTGACTCTGCCCGCCCTGAAGAAACGCTAATGACCGATTTCTAAACATTAATTCAGGACGAAACTTACTGCTTCTGGTGAAATGTTGTGCCGAATAATATGCACTGAAGCGTGTGAGCGTGTGAACACGTCCACAATTAGATCTGTGTTTCTGAGCAAATATAAATAGTAAAAAGCACTGGTGTTTCCACTTGGATCCTAGAAAATTCAATATATAGGCCAATAGAAAATGAGAAGTGAGCAGGACACATGGTAGTACTTGGTAGATCAATAACAGGCTCATTCTAATCGTGATAGGTTACTGTAAGGGGGAAGATAAGATCTATCTAGTTTATGCACCATGATAATCATGTCGTGTGCGCCACTGCTACCTTTGCCCTTTCAGGCCTATCTAAACATCAGGTACAGGTCATGCTGACTAGATTCTTCTTTTCGTCTTTGTCGGTGATGTTGCATTGACAACCTCGTGTTGGTACCTTCGTCAGTGTTCATGCCTGTGCGTATTCGGTGCGGTCGAGTAATAAACCTATTCTATAGAGCTGGAAGTATAGTTCGATGCGATGCGTCAAATAAGCTTGCCATTCGACGTTTTAGGCACCTTTTTACATTGTCAGTTGACCCAAAAGTGTAGCATCGCATGCTTATTTGACGAGTCGCATCGAACTATACTCTGGGCTTAAGACACGAGGTCTTATATTACCGTACATACAACCTACTGTATGTTCTATTGCTGGATTCCTTACCTCTATTTCGATGTTCTCAGGAAGGAGTGGGAACAGAACTAGAAACAGCCACGCTTTACGCCTTTGCAGAACCCGACGTGGGGCTTGTTCGGGAGAGTGCAATCCAGGGATAAATGACAGCAAACCCACGAGCAGTCTCCACTTTGAGCTTACTATTTTTTTCCCAAGTGCGAGCCTTATAGAAAGAAAACTCCTACTTCTGCTGAATAAAACATGCCTGCTACAATACTGAAGCAAAGATCGTCTGGAAATTACAGACTAAAATCGGAAATACGTGAATGATAAATTGTGTAACACCGTTTATTGCGAGGCGTACTCCTATACTATACCTGGAACGATGGACTGATTATGAGTGCCATATTGACGATCGGTGGTGAGGCAAGGCAACTGCTCGGCTCGATTTCTTTAGAATTGCACACTGACAAACCGACAAATTATGACTCGCCCTTGATCACCCTGTCTCATCCCGCCACTACCACAACTTGGGAATGTCACAGCCTTCGAATTGCTTGCGTTTAGCGTCCCAGTAGGCACCAGTGAACTGCAAGCGAGAATCACGTGATCCGTCCTCGTTTTCATTCTCTCTGAAAACAAAGTTATTAATGCCCGTAGCGGAATTCATCAGAATCTATCGTACTTGAACCACAAGGGTTTGTGAGGAGGTCGCTTATTTGCATCCATTTCCTTCTTCCGCTGGCGTTGTTTGGCAGCCAGATCAGCCTTGATCTTGTCCGCGTCGTTTTTTCGATTGTGAGACGATTCCCCCACTGTGTCGATTCCCCCACCTTGTCTGGTGGGGGAATCGACTCACTGAGACATGCGTCGTTTTCCCCACTGTGACGGTTTCCCCACCGTGTCGTTTCCCCCACCATCAGTTTTGAGAAACTGCGGCTATTCAAAGTTTTGAGCCTTCGTTTAAGAATAAAGCATTCATGCGTAAATCGTCATCATTACTCCTAGAATATATGAAATATGCCTCAAATAGTTCGCGATCTTGTCGCTTTATTATTCAATCACCATGCTAATGCCGTGTTGTAATAGCGGCCTTAAAACGTTTGCTCCTTGGGTCGCTCTCGCCTGGTCCAAGGGCAGCATCCACCTATCCGCTTCAAAAAAATTTTAGATTGATGGGGATGACGTACTTGACACTGCGTTCTCGCCAACCTGATATGTTTCCTCGCTGTCACTCTCTGTCAGTCTACTCCAAAGGACACAGGTGAGAGATAAGCAGAGCATAAAGTGTGATTGAATGCTGATTTGAGAGAAAAAGCGGGATTTTCTCATCATAGTATGCCAAACATTATCATTCTGCAGCAGATAGAGAGCGAAAAATTTCAGTTGCCAATCCTGTCGATCCAGAAGTCGGATCGAATCGAGAACTGATTCACCCCTCAGATCGGTTTTTTACATACATTTGCAATTTAAACCGCTGCCTTGATAAGCAGAGAAAACTGGCCTGGTCTTACATTCACTCGTACTGGCAGCCTGTCAAATATTCTTCCTGAAATACTCGAAGGAGTTCAAAAAGTTCGTAGCCTGAGTACCTTGCACATGAGCTGCAGCACCGAAATTTTACTTTACAATGCCCACATCGTCTACAAGCCTACCACACTCGTACTGCCTGTTGCAATCCAAATCGTGTCTGCACAGTGAAGCGACTGTGCAGTTTGCCACAGTCGCTTCACTTTTGCCTGCTTCTCCGAAGTAGAGACTATCGGTCCAGTTGCCGTGCATCTTATCGCCCTCGTCTAAGATTTCGCCAAGCACCTCGCCATGGTTGTCCTTTGTCATCTGCAATGTATGCAAGAAAACAGCCCTGTTTCCATTGCCCCACACCTTCTTGAAGCGCAGCTTGGCAGTCAGCTTGGACAGCTCGCACGAGACCACCATCTCCCCGTGGTGATTGCCTGTTTCTGCTCATGATGCCGCTGACATTAACCGTGGCCTTGCTCCAACGGTAAGTCCCGTTCCACCTAAAGAACGCACTGTAGTCGCCGTCGCCAGCGTCCACGCAAAGCCAACATACTGATATGACCCCCCCCCCCCCCACCACCTTAACCTCCACCGAGGCGCCACCAAAGGTGATCAGCAACTGCCGATCCTGCTAGAAACGCCAACCCGACCGTCAGCGTAGAAGGCAGACACAGTCGGGTGGTGACTGACTTCTTCGGGCACGTATTTCCAGCCGAGCTGAGGACTCGTACTCGAATATGGATTGAATGGTTTGCAGCCGGATCGGTGAATGGTCTTGGCGTAAGCGCGGCCACTGTGCACTTCCTTGTGGCATCCCTCGCGCGCTTTACAGTCTCCAGTCACGTGATTAATTGCAGGATACTTCTGATTGGATACTTCCAAGTACTTTACACTGGTCGATTTCTGGAGGATCGGCTCTTCACCTGCCTCGTCATTCCTCCTTTCGCAGCCCGTCGTGAGCGCTTGGTCGAAAGTGAGCTCCCGTGTCGAAGTCGCGTCGTCGTGTGCGAGTGAGTTTGTTGATCGTCGAGCCGAAGTGTGCGAAGAATGGCTGCCGTAAGTCCTCGGCCTTTCTGCGATCTCCTCTTCATAACTCGTTTCTTCATTTTCAGACCGATCCGATCGCCCTGCACAACAAAGCGCAGTTCCTGTCGTCCCTGTTCGAGGCCCTGTCCACGGTCAAGCAGGTCCCGCCGTCGTTGCGAAGCCAAGTGTCGTACGCTCGAGCGACGTGCAAGCACTTCCTGAAACCGCATTTCCGTCTCCAACGCATCGCCCAGCAAAAGCTGCCCCTCGGCAAAGACTTCGAAAGCGGCCCGTTCACTGCGGCCACCGATCAAGTCAAGCAAGCGTCCGACGTAAGTAGCTGCCTTGTACGAGTCGGGTCCCGAGGGTAGGAGGGCTCTCGTCCGTTTCAGCCGAAGGCGAGCCCAACGTTGCTGGCAGCCATGGGCAAAGTGGACGAGGCCGTCAAAGAATCGAAACAGCCGGTGCTGCAAGAAACCGTCGACGTGCTGCAAGAACTGGCCAAGATCATGTCGCTGCCCCAAGCCGTCCTCAAACCCGCCGTGCTCGCCTTGGTCAGCTCCGGAGTGGTGGACACGGCCGAAGTGGACGAGATCACCGCCAAGGTACCCGCCGCCACGTTCACGCCCGATCAAGTCTGGGACGCCGTCGCCGATCGAATGGATGCGGCCAAGGACGGTCGAGCGGCCACCTACCGCAAGTTGGGAAAGGCGCCCCCCGTGCAGCAGAACGTGACCAAGGCCGGCTACTACCAGGTAAGCTCGTGCGCTCGGCTTTGCCTGACCGCCGCTGACGAGTTGTGGGTTTCAGATCGTGGACGTGCCGAAAGACAAGCAATTCGCCTCCATGCCCATCACGACCTCCCTGGCGGGGCACATGGCCTGCGGACCGCAACGAGCCAACTTCACGCACCTGGACGCGGCGGGACACCCGGCGGCGAGGGCCCTGATCGAAGACCTGACCAACATCCTGCTCATCGGTACGAACGTGGCCGAACTGGATCGAGAGAAGAGCGTGGCCATGACGTTGCGGTCGATCAACCAGCAGGACCCCATGGCCGTCTCCTTCCGGTAAGTCCCTTTGGTCGTGATCTTACTCGAAAGAGCATGCTCTCATTTCAGTACCATCATCGACAAGAGCACAGCCCAGCCAGCCCCGACCTCCGGCAAGCAATCAGGCGGCACAGTCAAGTCGGCTTCCCCCGTGACGGCGTCCCCCGCCCCTGCCAGTACCAAGTCTCCCGTTGCGGCCGGTGCCCCTGGTGGCGAGATGAACTTCCTGGAGGTGTTCGAGGTAAGGACTCGGTTGGGCGAGACGAGGCTGTGTCGGCTGACGCGCATTCCCTTTTCAGAAACTGAAGCAGATGGGTCAGGGCGTGACGGTGCCGATCGAGATGCTGGACGCCGTGTTCGCGCAGTTGGTGAGCGGCAACGTGGCCACGGCGGACGAAGTGAACCAGGCTAAGGCCCAGCTGAAGACGAAGGCCGACGACAAGGGTCAAGTCTCGTTCCCCATCATCCAAGAAGTGTTCATGAATGTGTTCGGCTCGAAGCTCGGCCAGCCCGCCAAGTGATCTGTGATCGATGATGTGCAACGGTGGTGACTGAATGGCTGTCGGATGAGATCGTGTTCTGTGTTGTCCAAGAACGTGACCGGATCACCGAATCGAGCTTCAGATAGGCGCCAATGTGACGACAGGACTTGCAGGCAGGATGGAAGATGAAGGCAGGCATAAATGCTGGGCGGCCGCAGTGGGTCAGTGGCCGATGATAGCATGCTGATGGAGGTCGGTCGCTTTTAGATTAAAAGTTATGGGGAATGCGTCGAGCCTGTCCATCTGGTGTGATGACGCTGAAGCTTGAAGATAAATAGTGAAAAGCGGAATTGTTCTTGTTTCCGAATTCAGATTGTATGTTATAATCACTTCTTCGTTTATGTCACTTGGGCGCGTTTTATTGTTTTGCACGTTGAATAAGTAAGATTCGGAGCCAACGTCCCGGACTGGCTTGACAAACATCCAAAATTGACCGACGTTTTCAAGAGAATCGGCGTGGCGATATGGATGTGTGAACGACTGCGAGGATGTGAGTGATTTCACAGGAGGTGGATGTCTGAATTTTGTCTGCGCTTTTCCTACCACGGCATTTTCTGCACCTTCAAAAGAGTGCGATGGATACCCGGCGATGCACGTTTCGTCTTTCTAGCAGGCAAAACAGCACAAAATGGCCAGGTGGAAAACAGGGACAGGAACAGTCAAAATGTATTATTGTTTACCTAGTCAAGAAAGCAAGTTTTAAATTTAGCGCTGTTCTGGCGCAAGGCTTGTTGTACCTGGGTATGTCTGCTGGACGCGGTTGAGTCAGGCGAGACAGGGATGAAGCATGCAGGGAGAGATCTTGGGGATGGCCGGCCGGTGTCGTGAATTTAGTTCATGCTTGTATACATTCGATCCCATGAAAAATGCCTGCACGAACCGACGACGGGACTGATTTTTTGTCGTATTTAAAACGTCTGCCTTCGGATCTCTTGTATTCATTGTACGACTCATCGGCAACGTGTCTGGCGATTTGCAGGTAGCCCTGATCGTCAGGATAGTGTGTAGGCACCCGGGCCATACAGGTTGTTGTAGGTACAGGTGGTTTAGGTAATCTACGTCGCATATGAGGCTTCTGTAAGGTTTAGGGCTAAAGTTTCTCAGGCAGGTTTGTTTGCCCATTTGACCTTACGAGGGGCAAGTGGGCATATTTCCATAGCTTTAGGTACTAGCGTAATAGTTAGGCTGAATAGCCATTTCATGCACAATGTCATATTTTATTCATAGCCAAGCACTATACAGCGCACTCAAGGGCTAAGGAACACATAATTGACAATCATTTTGTACCGAGGCGGGAGTCGAACCCTCCCCTCCAAGTGCGCACCCAGCGTGAGAGGCGTCTACCTGCGAGGCCACGACCCCAGTGATAGCCCCACATTGGAGAAGATACCGAGGGGAGTGGATGGTCTCAAAAAGCCTCCAAGTAGGCTTCCCAGTCGTAGGGTCCAGAGACATCTACCCGACGGGTTTCTACCTCGCCTGGAGAGAGAACTGATACGCTGTATTCGGCGGCCAGTCAAGGCTACCAGATACACTACCTTCTCCACAGGCAAAACACACCTATTACTCTGCATATCATGCATCATGGCTCTACAATAGTGTATCCGTGCTAGGTAAACGGAAATGGGTCCTCCATGAAAGATCCTCGTGGGACTAAATGGGAATAGGCCTAGTAATGACAATGATGGTACCGTTGGATATTTATTTCAGGTACCTACCGCAGATGGCGCAGCAGTTTATCATGCGTTTATTATTCGTGGAAAAACCAATTTCAACTCAGACGATCGACACGTGGGTTCTTCCTCAACACAGAAGGTCAGTTTATCATTTCTTGCAGCCTGGCATTTGAATGTCAAAGCTTCTTATTACAGAGAAGTTAATGAAGTCATCACGAATATGAAATCGCTAAGTCTTCTCGTCAGTCAACGCGGGGATGGGCTGGCGTTATCGACTGCATTTCGTAATGGTTTAAAAGATGCTTTGTTCAGCGGGTAAGGTCACCTCCGTCAGAGGGTTAGCCATTTCAGGCTAGAAAAAGATACCTACAGGGAGCAATCAGGCATTCTCGTTAAGTGTAGTCACTCTTTCTTCTCATTGTGAACTCGCTAATTTTTTCAGGAAACCAACTGGACTGAAGCGAGTTGATGTTGAAGAAAAGCACCATAAAACTATTCCTGAATTGGAGCAATACGCTTTGGAACGCTGGGAAGTGAGTTTTCTTATCACTTTCAAAACCAAGTTTCTATTTCCTGGTTTCCATCGTAGTGTATTTTGCGATACATGGCTCTACCGAGTGCTGAAAGTGAAAAAGCAGTCAGCGCAGAGACGCGAAGCGTTCTTCAATGTGCTGGTTTTGTGAAAAAGTAAGTCTTATTTTCTGATATTTCTTGGTTATTTCTCAATTGCATTTTAGTGGCGATGATGATCGATTGGAGATCACGTCGAAAGGATTTCAGTACCTGCTTTTGGATAGGCGATCACAGCTCTGGTCGTACCTACTCAGCTATTTGCAGTATTTGGATGTAAGTAGAGTGTCATTTTTTAAAGACAGATTATGTTATGTGTTGTGCTCGACTCGCCCTAAGACAAATCGAAAAATGATCGATTTCTTATCTGGGTGCAGAGAGGAGAAAAAGTGGAGCCCTTTTGATATAATGAGCCATCAATGACAGAAACTGATTCCACTTTTGGCGGATTCAGGTACTGTTTTAACATTTTCAAATCACATTGTTTTTTTTAGTCAAAAAATATAGATATCGTGCAGCCGATCTCGTTTCTTTTCCATTTAAGTTTCTGTACATTGGGTCAGGTAATAGACTTTTTGAAAGTTCTATTGACGATACCTGATTTTGTGATTTTGTTTGCTACTTCAGGCTTACAGCAGCGAAAAAGTCGGCGAAGCAATGTTGGATTTCTTGCAGCATTTGAGGGAGACAGGCCTTGTGTGCCAGCGTAAGGTATGAAGGAGCTGTATGACTCCGGGCCAACAACAATATAGCGATGCTCGATTTTAGAGAACGGCTGGTTTCTTCTTTCCAACTCCTTTAGCATTGAGTCTGGCCATTGGAAAATCGGGTGACGCGTCGATGTTGTCCTCTGGGCTAATAAAATCGAAAGGTTTTGTGGTTGTGGAAACGAATTTTCGAGTGTATGCTTATACGGGTAAGAGCTACTGGGGGGGGGGGGGGGTCAATTGCCCGTGATGTGTGATTTGGACTGGTTTCAGATTCCGTGTTGCAACTGGCCGTCATATCGACCTTTACTGACATGACCTACAGGTGAGCTACAGTGGCTTGGGTGTCACTATCGTTGAGCATGAACTCTTGCTGCTCCCAGCAAGGGCTTGATTGAGCGCTGGGAAAACGACCCTTGATAAGTAGTTTGTGCGGCCCAAGAGGGTGCAGGGAGTGGTTTGGCCTTTGTGCTCTTCCCAGATTTGATCCGCAACAGAGGTCTGTTTGTACCGTAAATGCTCAGTGATCGACTGGGAGACGGAAGCCAACCGAGTAGACAACCTGGACTGCCAAATGGTGGCACTCACATCCCTCCCGTCAGTCTGAGGAAGCCAGTGTCTGGTCTAGGATACCCTCGTGTGGAGATAGACACTCAGAGGGAAGCTGCAGTGGGCAAGTCCCCCATACGACTTTGATGATTAGGTTTGATTGCTGGTCGGCTTCAAAAAAATGTTTTTCCTTTCCAATCTTACTTTACAGATTTGGCAATATGTCAGTGGGCGTGTTGACACGAGAGTCAGTTCGGCGTGCCTTGCAAGTGGGCATTACGGCTAATCAGATTATCGATTACTTGAGGACGAATGCTCACGAGCAGATGTTGAAGGAGGTAGGCTCTGATGAGTTGAGCAAAGTTGTAGAAGCGGTCAGATGATTCCGTTTCAGACTCCAATCGTTCCACCAACGATCACCGATCAGATTCGCTTATGGGAATTAGAACGCGATCGGTTTATTTTCGATGAAGGCGTCTTGTACTCGAATTTTATTTCGGACGAGGAATATTTGGCAATGAGGGACTACGCTCGTCAAATCGATGCTCTGATGTGGGAAAGCAACAATAGCCGCATGATGGTTGTCACTTCGACTGGTCACGAACAAATCAAACAGTGGAAAAATCAAAAGTGATTATAACAAGCTTTTCAATTGTGCTCATAATTCTGCTAATGTTGTGATGATGTTTTTGCAGTGCAGTATTTCTCGCCTTGAACAGAGCAGTGAGTACCCGAATTGACTAGTTTGCTGAAACTTAATTTTACCACTGTGCGATGCAGTCTGGACTGGAGCGCGTGAATATCCGAAAACTAAAAATTGGCTTCTGTTCAAGCGGATGTTTTGGCATAAAAAGTTGTGTATTATTTCGTTTTTTCAAAATAATTATGGCTCTCGATTTATTGGGACTGGGTGTGTCGATGCTGAGATGTCTGGCAGGGTCGGCGGTTGGATTTATGGTCAGCAAAGGAATACGGACGGCGGCGTCAGAAAGTGGCAGCTCGATTCGAACATTTCTACAAAAAGATATTGATCACATTCGAGAAAAATTGGACAGCTTGTCTCAAAGTAAATTATCAGCAGCTCTACAAAATGTGCGGCAGGGTTTGATTTTACTGGATCAACAATTTTCGATCGCTGGTCCCACTTCCTGCTCTCCGTCAACATCCGATTTGGAAAGTGCTGTCAGTTTGTGCGTTACGACCAGAACGGTACTGGCCAGCGAATCGAGCATGGAGATATCAGCCGAAGTTCGTCGTCAGTTCGAATTGGCCCAACAATTGGCAATTGAAGCATTCCACGATAAACGAAACGTGCCGGCCATGTTGCGCGTGGAATGTTTGAAACTACAGCTTTTTTGTTCAATGCTGGTACATTATCAACAACCTGAACGATGGTTGGGTCTGTGGACAGTGATTTTGGAGGAATCCATGAAAGACAAAGAATTAGCCACGGCCGCTGCTAATGCTTGCGAAGTGGGCCGAAGTTCGATTGGTTCGTCAACTAAATCTGCCTTGGCCGTTTTTTGGCGCAAATCCAATACCGATTTATCGCAAGCTATGTGCCATTTGGTGGAAAATCTGCACTGCGCTTTGATGGCGGCTCTGTGGCATCCGAATGTCGATGCTCGTGTGGCTTTCGGACGAAGTCGTATTCTTCAATATCCTCGCTTGCTGTTATGTCGTCCGTCAGCCAGCCAGAATTCGCAACAATCCGTGCCGGTGACGGTCAATTTGGAGGCTCCATTTTTATATCCATGGCGAGCCGATCGTGTTGTGGTCGTGCTACCATTCGTTTTCAAATTACTATCGCTTTTTCCGACGAACAAATTGCTGACGGCTCAATTTCAAACCATGGCCTCCTCGAATTCAGCCAGCTCTATTTTGTTCTCATTGAAAATTTTGGATACTATGACTTTGACCGAAGACGAAACGCTTCAGTTGGAAAATGGTGAACGTTTGTTGGATGTGGATTTCGATCGTACAGCATTCAATTTATTCGTTCTCTCATCAACGACGCGAGATGGTCTCGTCGTGAAATCGTATAATCTTCAATTCGAGAGCAATTTCAAAATTAAGCTGTCATTGACGACTCCATGTTCTCAACTGGTCAGCGATCCAGTGACAAGTGCTGTGATCGCTTTCGATGGAACATCCGCCGACGACCAAGTCCACGTTCTGAAACAATCGAAATACCCATCTTCTGGGCGAGACGATTGTGAAGTAACGGCATCGGATTGGTTCAGTTACGAAAATATCTTCAAGTGCATGCTAACCGATCGACCTGGTTCGATTCGCGTTGCCTATGCAAAACCATTTCGCCAATCGTTGGGCGAAGAAAGCAGTTTCGAGACTGGACTGGAATTGATGCTATACAATCGGTTCACGGACGTGGTCTACAGTTTGGTCACCACGTCATTCGGAATGGATGACGAATTGAACACCTCGATATGCACAGAAAATGCTCCTTCCTCCACTGCGTCCATTATTTCGACCGACGAGGAGAACATGACCAAGATACAACAAATCTATCCTTTGAAAACGCCGCTCTTGAAAGTTCGTGTATTCGATGATGGAAAATCGGCGACAAATGCGCAAAAGGTCATGTTGGAAAAAGGTGCTATATTTGATCACGATCAATTAGCCTGGGCCAAGGAAAAATGTTTGACTTCGGCCATACCTGATGAATTGTCAGGCAGGAAATCAAGCGGCGAGCATCGATCAGAATCAAAAGCGGTTTTGATGGGTGCGTTGGTGTCAAATGATGAATTTTCAACTCTCCACGTTTTCGAAGTGGTCAATGACGAAAAGGATTCAAGCGACAGCTCCACAATGTGCTTGAAACCTGGCGATCGATTGGAACTGCCACTTTTATGCGATCAATGGGAGAATCGATACTTGGGTGGAATTGTGTGCTTCGGAAAATTTGTCTTCGTGGGTACATCCATGTGCAAAGTGAAAATATGTGATTATTAATTGTCGATATTCAGATGCAATGAGCTAATGGTGAATGCGGGCTGAAAATCGTGCATGGTTGTACATATCCTGTTTTTTACAATCCTTATCTATGCAAATCTTTGTAATTACTATGATTTACTGTTTAACATCTACTTCAGCAAATGCAAGAAATGGCGGGAGTATCGTCTACTGTGTCCTATGGAGCATAAACCTGATCACAAGACCTAATGGTAAGAACTTGAAAAATCCTATGGTAACCAAACTACGTCTCACAGGCCGCCACCACGTTTGTCAATGCCGAGCACGAACTTGTAATAAGCGGCGTTCATTTGTTCCAGGAAGATGAAGGTCAAAACAGTGTGGGGTCCAAGGCGCATGTAGTAGGGCGTGAATCCCTTCCACAAGGCCAGAATGCCTTCGCTGCGAATCACCTTCGTCCACACGTCCTAGAAAGGAAACGGTGTCTGCGAATGTAATGCCCCTTCCCTGGGCTGGAAACCAGATCCAGGTGGCACCTCGGGCACTACCCTCCTAAGTGAGACATCCCACTTTTTGAACTGGTATAAATTCAAAAAGCAAAAGCATCCTGTGCAGTGTACGTTCTATGCAAGATTGAGCTACCTGGTAAATCCTTGTCGGGAATAAAAGGTTAACCAGAGATCTACTGAATTAGTTTCAAGCCACATTTTTTACAGCTTTTGCATTTTTTGCGACAAGAGTAGACACGTACAAGCATCTTATGGCTGCTCACGTGCACTGCGGACAAGTCAAGTAGCGCTCGTTCAATATCGGGACCACTACAGTACCAGGTCCGACCGATAATATCGGCCGATAATTGCGTTATCGGTCGGACCTGGCTACAGTAGACATAGGAATCCTCGCCAGTTACGAAAATTCTCTGTGATGAGAACAGTCTCATCTGTTTGATCCTTGCGAAACAGGTCAAACTAGCGTCGAACGCTTACTCAGCTGACTTCTATGTCCGCACAAACTCATTATTGCAGAGTTAAGATCAACTTTACACTGTCTTTCTTTACACAGAATACATCTGAAGGCATCCATGAAGGGCGTCCACCCAAAAAGACAGTTTTTTGCCTTTCAGCCCTGTTCACTTTTCATCCAGTTCCCCCCCCCCCCCCCCGCCAAAAAGGACGTCTACTTTGAGCACCCTGAACACAAACAAAAGCATTATTTCAGGCGCACAAGCAGCAAACATCATTGAATGGATGATAATAGGCCAATATGAAACTGCGATCACACAGATCTGGATTCTCATTGTCAATCTACTGTGCGAGTGGATGTGAGTGCGCATACTTCGCCCAGCCAGCAAACTATCCTACATGTACGCGGTATATTTGAGTATGAATTGACAGCGGGGACTCAGGGGTGACCGCCAGTGGAGCTACACCAGTTAGTATGCCCTGCGTAGGGTAGCTGCTTTGCACATGCTGTCTTGCACATACTGTAAATCTGGTCTGATGGAGCCACAGCACCTGGTCCTACCCTGGTCCCCTCGCCAAGGGCTTATAGACAATCTTTAACCTTCTCTTCCGTCTTGCTTTGGAATTTTTTTCTAGAGACGCTGAGGTTTCATTCTCGTGCTCCTTATACTACGGTTTCGCAAATTACCAAAGGTGGTACAGATGACCTCTTGCGAGCCCTCAAAATTGGGCATCCATTCAGCGACAACCTCCCACTTCCCATACGTGTAGCCCAAACGTCCATTATGGATGGTCCCTGCTGGACCTCATCCCTTACTTGACTATCCTGATGCCATTTTCCCTGTCCATGTACTAGCTGGCACTACTGCGGATTTGGTTGCTCTGCGATCCCGACCTAATCTAATCGGGAGCATGATCCCGAACGAACGCCAAAGTTGAGCCCTGCTGCTAGATCAGAGGTGGGAAGGGAAGAAATCGTCATGCAAGTAAAGCCCTATTACTTACAATGGCGTTTCTGTATTCTGGTTTTCCATCGATGATACGCATGTTCTGAATTCTGAAATATCGCACACTTGATAGTATTCTGGTGAGACAATGTTGGCATTTGGCACTGACCTGGTCTTGGCAATATCCACAGGCATACTGGCGGCTGTCGTTGCCAATCCGCTAATCATACTTGCACAGAAATGACAGAATATGTTGTCCTTGAAATAACCACTTTGCAATAATAATTGTTTCGATTGTGAGTAAGTGGCCAGTTGAGCCGCGTTGACAACCATGGCTCGCATCACAGTTGGACCACACCCCTGCAAAGAGTAGGTCTTGTACTTTGCGGCAAGATTGTGATTATTTCTTGCATAAAATAAGATCTTTAGTGCTAGCTATTCCCGTGAATTCAATGGCAACTTGCCAGCCATGAGAATCAACCCAAGATATATCATACCCTCCACAACGTTAGCACGCCTTCTTCCCTGACTATACGATATAACGCATCGAATACGTTCTTGTACCCGCGTCGTTCGGCAACTGGGAGTCTGAAATATCAAGTGCAGGTAAAAGGGCTCGAACCACGCGGAAAAAATTGACTCAACAAAAAAGTAGAATAAAGTACCTTCCGTCACTTGTCATTCGGATAAGACTGATTTCGGCTGGTGTTCCAATGAATGCGCCCACGGCACCAGCAGCCATGCCGATACCAGCTTTTATCACGAAGCCAGGCGCTTTGTTTTCTCTGCGAAACGTTTCATGAAATTAGTAGGTGAGAGTAAAACTTCTGTGGCCGACAGAGAGTTCCTTAGAAGGCATCCAAATGACGGGTACAGGGCAGCCCGAGGGCCAGGTGCTCCCGTAACTTCCATCCAAGCAAAGCCCAGTGTAATAGGTATTATGGCCTGTGGAGAAGGTAGTCGACCAAATACACACAGAGCAGTGCACCACAGTTCCGACAGTGGCTGTTCCTCGGAACCTAGCCATTGCTGGAAGACCATCCCACGCCACTGGCCTTACTCCCATAACAGGGGCCCCTGGGGTCAAAAAGCTGGTAAAAGACTTACCTGGACACCAATTCGAACAACCAGGTGTAGATACCCAACCGGGTGGTCGTGTAGGTCGCCTGCCGAAGGAGCCCAGCCGACAAACTAAAACGAATGACAGTCTTATTTCAATAGTTTGGCTCGGTACAGTGGGTAATACAGGTACTGAGCGAGAGGAGTAGCTCTAATGCATTGTCATTACAGCAACTGGGAAGGCAACGAAATCCTTTACATCAACTGCAGTTTTCACATCAGCCATTATTTAACTAAGGGAGTCCAATCTCAAACTATATTTTACAAAGCCTGTGCAAGAATGTGACACTTCCGGTGAATCAAGACTACTGTAGCGTTTACTCATTTCTCCATTGCAATTGGAGACAGGGTATCATGCAATAGAAGGCTTGCAAGACACACTACTATTACATGGGATGTGTAAAACATAGTTTCAGATCGTACCGTTTCCGGCGCTTTTGCCGTTTGGTCCCCAAGCGAAGGCTGGCTGGAGGCTAATATCAGCCTAAGCTTAATTCTTATACCAGCCTACGCCTGAGCCTAGGCCTAAGCCTAGTATGAGTCTAGGCCCAAGTCATATGCCAGCCTAAGCCTAAGCCTAAGCTAACCCATGTTGGGAACCAAACAGCAAAAGTGCCTGTTTCCTTAGAAATACTCGACTCGTATGTAGTAGGCCTATGCGCAGCGTAACGTGTGCATACCCATTGTAGAGGGCGAACAACCCTTCCTGACGAACTATTCCTCGCAAAGCGTGGACACTGGTTTTGTACTCCTTTGCTTTTCCACCTTCTCCACTCATTTGCATTCGATTTTTCACCAAGTCCAGTGGTTGCACGAAACACGTGGCTGCCATGCTAAAAAATGCCTTGAAAAAGGAAAATGGGAAAGAGACGCGATACTGCATATATCTTACCCCGCACTGCCACCCAGCACGAATTTCATAGAATTCGGTATCGAATCTTTGCTCATTTTTCAAATTGCCGAATTGAAGGGTTTATAGAGCAAACTTCGGGCTAATTAAACACAAAAACTTCCGTTTTCGAGGCATGCATAGCTCACGTTTTATTTTTGCCGCTTCCGAGCGGACATTGTGCGTAAGTGGCGAAGGTGGTGTGCCGATTTCAAGCAGCCGATAAGAGCTCGTTCGCTCTCTCGACATGGCTCCTCGGCCATTCCACTGTATCGTTTTCGATCGATCGATTCCCACTCGCCATAACCCATCGTCGCCAGGGTTACAGTCGGGTCAGATAAACTCGATATGGTACCTACAGTATGAAAGCACCAAGTGCAGATACTTTGAGCACTTGACTTTGAGCGTCTTTCCCGACTAGTAGGAGCGGCGATCGAGCCGGATCGAGCCACTCGCCGCTCCTACTCAATTGTCTTTGTGGCTGTAGCATATATCATAATTGAAATCTCGACTGGCAGATTTGCCGTTTTGCCGTGCAATGAAAATCAGTGAAGTCTTTTTTGCAGGAAATCATTCTCATCGTCACTACATGCAGGGGACATCAGAGCATTATTTTATCGTTTCGATCACGGATCACCGGCATCAGCGCATCGGCAGATAAGACAAAAGGAGTGAGCAATGATTCCACTGCTGCCTTGTCAGTTGGGCAGAGCACTCGAAACGACCATATGCGGCGGTTGCATCTTCTCTTGGCATCTCAAGCTTGCTGACGCTTGCTTCTCACATTTTTCTCGCACTCTATCGGCTTATCTCACAGTCAGTTTATTCCCGCCAACAGGAGCACATCGCACGAGAGGGCACCACTGCACACTCGGCGGATCACAGGCCAGCTTAGGGGACGGAAGTCGAGGTAGGTGATGGCATTGTGCATCAGGGGTTAGAAAGCTACCTTTGCAGCTCGTAAATCTTGTGGGGGCCATGCTCTAGACTTGCAAGGCGGGCGCAGGATACCCGAGCTAGTCTACAAGCAGACCTGCTGGGAGGCCACGCAAAGCCCCATATGGTAGTGCAGCCCCCAAGAACGCCTACGATGAACCGCTGCAACCGTTCTTGTACCGACTACCGAGGCAAGCCGACCAGCAATCGCGCATTTGCGGCAAATTAAAGGAGACCGAGGTCTGGAATTTCAAGGACGACTAATTCACAGCGGCCGATCAGAGTACGTGCTCGCGGACAACGGGGACAGCTACATGGTTAGCATCCTGTAAGAGAACGAAGGTGCACAGGAGCCCTTGTCTAGCGACCGTCGACACCCAGATCGTCCTTTTTCCCTGCTGTTATCCGCTGCACATCGAGCTGGGTGTACTGTATGTATTTGCGCCCGGGCCAAATATAAGCAAACTACAGTAGAATAAAGCTGCGTGGTGAATACAAATCGGTTAGTGATTAGACCCGTATTTGGCACCAGACGCCTTAGTTTTGCAGTCCCTCGCACTAGATCAAATATTTTTGCACGGGCTAAAGGTTTTCAAGAGGGAGTTTAAAAAGTAAAACCAGCCTTATCCACTGGTTAGTTATCCAAGGGGAAGAAGAGCAGACTATTTTGAAACATGAGGGCTTTTTTCGGGCTGCTGGTTTCAAACAGGGCCATAAAAGCAATGCCTAGAAAGAAACAGATGTTCTTTCGCTGGTTTAGACAAGATTGGCGGAGGAGCCATTCAAGGCTGCTAGTGCCCTCATAAAGACAGCCATAACCTACTTGGACATTGTCTCTAGGTCCGCTCTGTTTGCTTATCGCTTTTTCATCAAACTAGTGCCCGCCACAAAAAAAACTCAAACTGCGACGTCTCAATCGCACCATTTCGAAGATTGCACTTTCGAAAAATTGCTGCCTTTTGTGGTGTCGGAACGGCTACTTGTCCAAAACAACAAGCCTCTGCAGAAGTTTTGAGTGCGTTGGGGAGGCAACGAACTGCACATCGCTGTGGGGAGAACGTAGATTTGTTCCTGCTGCATCCATAGGCCCGGCAGCATGTATGCTATGATGGAATGTAAGGCAAACTGCGGCTGCAGAATTCTGCACACAGTGCATCACAGTCCACTGTGCGTGCCACTTCAGTTCGTACTCCGGTCTGCAGTAAAATGGCCAGAGGCTACCTCAAAGGCACGTGCCCAATACGCTGCTTGTTTTATGGCGGCTGGACACAAATTCTTCCTGGGCATCCCCCATACGCTAAAATACATGCAATGGACATGCAACAGATGGCTTTTAGTTGCGGGCGAAATAGACAGTACTCTGTATGCACTGACTCGGCAGCAGAGGGCCAGTCTGAGGAGAAGGAGTTAATTGAATCGTTTCTTCACGGCTATGCACTAGGGAGTCGGAGCGGGAAAATTAGAAATCGTTTTATGCCTCATTCGCTGCGGCCGGTTTCGATAAAAAAAAAACAAGATGGCAGAGCGGAATGGTCAACAAAATTTGATAGATATGTGGGGTCATCGGGATCGGGCTATGGAATGATGGAAAAGGGAAAAACGTCGTCACATTCTGGGCCTTTTGTTTTTCCTAGTTTTTTTATTCGTCTGCTCGTAGTCGGCGAACGTCATTGCCGAGACGAACGAGCTGTCTGCAAACACTGATAAGGCGAGAGAGGACGGCGAATAAAACGAGGCCGGACGTGGCTTTTCTATGAGCCTTATATAGTCGCAACGTATTGGCTATTCTTTTTGGAAGGCATCTTTCGGGCTCAGCCCAATTCCGGCGCCCAGTCCCCAGTCGAGTCACGAAAAAGGCACCCATTTACAGTGTCAACAAGCCGGATGTGGACCGGCGGGTGGGCGGATACCACCGGCGCATCGAGTGATCGCCCTGTTCGGCCAATAGGATTCATTTAGCCGTCTCCTCCCATCCGAACCAATACTAGCGATAAGACTCCGCAGGCAGCCATCGCCTGCCCATCTTTATCGTCGAGCACGTTTTTCCATCACTCAACTATTCGAAACTTTGTTACAGCCTTGAAAGAAAAGCCAGCCTGTTGCCCCGCCTGAAAGGTTGCTCGTGCAGCACGGTTATTTCTGACACCTTCTGTACTCCACCGATTCATTGTTTTTTCCATTTCAACATCAGCATTTATGAATATTTTTCCTATCGACGTGTCCGAGTGAGCGCGTATTGTTTTGTGGTCTTGGCTATCGGCTTATTCACATTCGTTCACTGTGACACATGGTTCGTGAAGGCAATCATTCTTCGTTCTCGCCTTCTGTGAACTATTCTGGTTCAAAGTTACCGATCGACAGTGCCGAGCTCGGCCACTCTGGCTTCATGAACAGCGAAGGTTGTGTGGCTTGTCGTTATCGTCGTAGCACCTGTGTTATGGCCATTCCCGAATCGAGTGATCGCCAACGATACGTCATGGAATCGAGATTGCGCAATCCAGTCACTTCGCCAATCACAGCCCTCATCGTCCTTTTATTGGTCTTCATGGGTCTGCTGGCCGAATCGGATGCTTGTTTTCCTGGTGGAAGATTGATCAGACGTCTTCCCAAATCCGAGCCGCCTTTGGTTTACAAGCAACACGTGCCCAATGTACCCGAAAATTCACTAGCTGCATCGGGCCCTCGCGAAGGTCGCATTCGCCGATTTAACAAACGGTTTCAGGAACTTGTGGTCAATTACAATCCGGACATTGCGTTCAAAGACGAGGAAGGAACTGGCGAAGATCGAATTATGTCCGTGGTGAGTCTTATGGCTTTTGTGTGGCATATTAGTTTTTGTCCCGTGCCTGGAGAAGTCACTAGCATGCAGTTCAGGGATGGCAAGATTTGTCGCCTGGCTAGGAATCATCCATCCGACACGCCCCTTGGAGCTGTGACGGGTGAGAACTATAATCTTTTCTGGTATGAAACGGAGAACAATGTCTGAAGGTGTCTGAAACGGCAGATTAGCCGGATCTATTTTTCTTGAAGAGAAGCAGTAAATTTTCGAGTGTAAGATATTAGCCGATTCTGGCTTCCTGATTTTTCCTTGCTTTACTTCCTGATAACGAGAGAAAAACAGTATTTTGTGGGATTTTTTAAAGACTACAGTAGATGACACGAATGTGATCAAGAGTCGAGGTGCGTTGATGCAGTGCTGGGATGTGTTTATGATGACCTAAGTGACAGGGCGGGGGAATTACTTTCGGTGTCTTGTGATAACACTTCGAAACGAAAATGTTGTGGAGTTTAGGGATAATTTAGAGGGCAAATAGGTTTACTGATCTCATATAAGTGTCATCATATATCATCTCTGGCGACAAAAGCGGCCGCTTATCACGTTGGACGATACTCTCACCAAATTACAGGTTAGCGTGTCCTCCAGGTGAACTAGTATGGACCTTGTTTGCGTATTACATACAGTACGAAGCCAGCCAGTTTAGGCTTGCCGAGGTCGGAGGTGGTCGGCACCGATCGGTCTGAGCTCGATTTTCTTTAACAAAACGGCAGTAGGACTTATCCGGATTGGTTTACTTGGCGTAATATGGCTTCTATTGTACTGCTCCTTCGTGTTCGTGCTCGTTGTGCAGAGGATCAAGCCCATTTGCGGGGGGATAACTCCGGCGCCGTCCTAGAGCCCGCTTGTGTGGCCAGCGGTGCACGGGGCGATGGAAACAATGAGGACGCGGGTTGGTCCATTGGTGCGGATGTTGGTCAATAGCAAGCCGAGTACAAACATTGTGAATGGCTAAGGGCTATAGTAAAGTCAGAAGGTCGCGCGACCGCTGGTCAACACCCGGTCTCATGCGTAAATGTTTGCCCAGGCTAGGTGCACGTTTTCAACCAACACAATCGAGCCAGTCAAGCGCTCTTTAGTTTTCTCGCGCCGACGCGCTAAACGATTGCTGTGAACCAAACAAGCCAGAGCATGACTCCCAATCCACAATTGGACACTGGTCGAGACCTCGTAGTGTATTTTAGTGCCCCTACTAATGGAATGAGAGACTATAGGTTTGAAATTTCGTTGCTGGCTGTGGGAATGAAGCAGCCGATGTCACGCCACTCACTCGCCCTTGCAGACACATTCGTCCCACTTCCGTCTGAATTAGGTACGCATTCCTGTGATCTGACAGAGAGAGAATGGAGAAGGTTAGGCAAGTATAAGCGCACTTTGCGCCAAAGTGGAATTGAAAATACGAGACCACTAGATCAACATGCAGTGGCGCCCAGCAGTCCGTGTTGATAAGTGATAAGAACTGAGATTGGTTTTTATGTGACACAGCGGCACCGCTTTGCACGCCGCGTCGACAAATTTTTCGCCCACTTGGAGAAACAATACATCCTAACGGGACATTTATGCGGTGCCCTGTAAAGTACAAAGTTTGGTTTAAGCGCTTTTAAGGGGCCGAGTTAGTCCCTTGTTGGGGCATAAAAAAGTTCCGCAAACAAACTGTGCTTGTATGAGATGCAATCTGTTAGCGCAAACTTTGACAGGAGTATTATTGTGGCTTGAAGCGTACAGTAGTGCAGTGCGAGGAAGTTTGAGAATTGCATTCGGTTACCATGACCCCTAATCCGCCCGTTTCTATTTTAGCGTTGCAAAGAGAAATTGGACGCGTTGGCCATGTTGGTCATGAATTTCTGGCCCGGTATCAAGTTACGGGTTACCGAAGCGTGGGATCAGGAGGGCGATCATGCTCCTGATTCCCTCCATTATGAAGGCCGGGCGGTCGACATTACGACATCGGATATGGACCGCAATAAATACGGATTACTGGCCCGCTTGGCCACCCAAGCCGGATTTGATTGGGTCTACTACGAAAATAGAATGCACGTCCATGCTTCTGTGAAATCCGGTAAGATTTGGTTTCTAGCAATAGTTTTGGAGAGCAGCCTACTGGGATCTAAGAGCAAAGGCATTACTTGAATCCTGAGCGGGCCCCAGATCGAAAGCCCCTTCAATTATTTATCATTTTCTCAGGTCTGAACTACTTTCTGCAATACCATTACGTATTGTATGTTGCATCTTAGGCCTGAGGAGATGTGTACGTCTAGGAAGAAATATTCAGAGCTGAGGCTAGAGGTTATGTTGTTTGGCGTATGACTTGGATGAAACTGGTCAAACTGGGATTTTTTCTTGCCTTTCAATGATTTCCATCAACAGTGGTTTTTCCTTGTTCCAGATGCGGTCACGAGGCATAAGCGGGTACTCAAATGTTTCCCTGGTCAATCCACAGTTTTTCTCGAATCGGGCATTCGCAAGCCAATGAGTCAGTTACGACTTGGAGATCGTGTAGCAGTTCATTCGGCCAAGGTTGATCATCCAGTCTACGAACCCGTTGTTGCGTTCTTGCATCGGAACACATCCGCCTTCGAGCACTTCATTCAGATCCGTACGGCGACTGGTCGCGTCTTGATCGCGAGCTCCGAGCATTTGATCTATATTTCAGCCAGTAATGCATCCATGATCGTAAAAGCCATGGGGCGAGTGGAAGTTGGTGACGAGATTTTGGTATCGGATGAGAAGTCAAGTGGTCTAATTCAATTGGAGCTAGTAGTGTCCATAGAAATAGCTACAGGTCGGGGCTTGTATGCGCCTTTGACCCCAAGTGGAACCATTTTCGTCGATGATATTCTATCCTCGTGCTACGCTGCTGTTCGAAATGAACGTTTGGCCCATCACGCCCTGTTGCCATTGAGGTTTTGGCACCGAGTAATTGATCTCGTACACCCTTCCACACCCGGGCAGTCATCCGAATCAGAAGGAATTCATTGGTATGCTGAACTTTTATTGAACATTTCTGAATTTTTGGAAAGGTGGGGTATCGGCAAGATTATTGATGATGTATAATGGAAGAACTACGACGGAGCATTGCAATTTGAGTCAGAATGGAACGGTTTTTGGTAAAGTGACTGGGTATCATATTGGCTGCTTCATATTTGGCCCATGACAGCATTTATCAACCAGTTTATGTCGCACTTATTTGTGCTCGAGATTACGTGTGATTGCTTTTTATGCGTCCGCATTTCGCTCCTGCATGCATGTAGTGGACCCATAAGTTTGAGATTATCTTGTCTCAATGAGCACATTATCTTGTGGCGTAGTTCTATATGTTGTATATTGTGCTTGTGTCTTTAAAACTTGGTGAAAACCCAGGATACACATGGTATGTTGTGACAGAACTGTGTGATCTTGGGTTCGATAAAGGTCGCCGCGTGGCATATTTCACTAAGCGGAAAGTAGGTTGAACCAGCTACAGTGTGCAGTACCCCACTTAAGGGTAGGATGTGGAGAGACATAGATGGGGATTGGGACACACAAGAGCTTGGGTGTTGCCATAAATCTGCGATTTCACGTAGTACAGACTAACATATAAGTGAGGGGTTACAGATTTCAGCTTGTCTGGTGCGCGTCAATTTTGTTCATGTTCTCTGCATACTGTACATGCAGGGGAGAAACCTTAGAGACATCAATTGTGAAGCAAACATGGGAGAGAAGCCCCTTGACAGGACCTTCAGCCTCTGCTCGTAGGCTGGCGTCATAACATTTTGTAACAGACCGTATTCGTGCCCACAGTAGGAGCGCATAAGTGTAAGGTAGCAAGTGCATAGATTTACAGTAAGTAAATGCAATTCCCGGCACCGCTTCCAAGGGAGATCTGTTGGCTTATCATCTCGTCTTCCTTAACAAGAAAGATAAAATTCTTCGCAAGACTCTTCTGCAATCACACATTATTCTTCTGCAGGAGTAAAATTTCTGATCTAACAAGCGTGTTAAAATTTTCAGCTCGTGGCATGAATCCTTGTTTTCCAAAGAGGTAATTTGAACCGCAACAAAAACGCGGCCAGTAAAAAGCTTCATATCATGCAAGCAGGCTAAAAACGATCCTTTTAAGTATTGTGTTTTCAAACATTTTCTTCTTCACATACCACGAATGGAACAATTTCGCTGGGGCATATTGCACGCGAACAGACAGAGTATGGCGAAGCGGTCCACCCGATACCGGGGCGACAAAGAGCTAATATGGGCGCAAGCGAGTAGGGTGGTTCACGAAACGGAAATTTATGCTTAGGCCCTCGGTTTGCTTCTCGACTGTTGCCGCGGCCGCTTCTCTTCTTTGGTTTCTTCTACTCAGCTCGGACGAACGAGGCACGAAACCAAAGTTAGAGCACAAGGCGTCTTGGGAACAGCGCGAATAGAAATGAACATTGTCCAAGATTGGGAAAGCGTTTTCGTGTGGTTGACTCGGGAATGAATGGAATCTTATCGAGTTTTGGCAATAGCCAGCACGTGGGTCGAGATTATTATGCGAGTGTTTGTAAATTTAAAAGCGAGTCGAGAATCACATGGTCGCATGATTGGAAAACGAACATGTGTGCGAACAGGGCAGCGTGCGTGAGTCGTCAGGGATGCGCAGTAAATAATTAAATCGACTCGGCCAACTCGGATCGTCTCAGCGGACAGAGCACCCGCCAGAGACGCAACTGAATATCGAATCCGGCTATCTTTATATTCCAATGCGCTTCCGAGGGGCTTTCGAGGGCTAGTGTTGTTTGGTAGGCACCGAAGCAACAAGAACCGACCAAGCCGTTCAAAGAGATGGAACCAAGAATGCGGCCCGCCCGCTTTTGAAGAGAGCCGTCGTAACCAATGAAAAAGTCGCCTGTTGATTCCGTTTCCCTTTTCTACCCTCATCAAGCCAAAGTGGCAAAAACGAATTTTCTACTTATGCTAGTGTGAGAGTCTTTTTTGTGTTTTCACAATGGCCGCCGCCAGTGTCATTCCACATTGGTGATGAGGAACAAGGTGCCATCCTGACCAAGAGGGCTTTTAGCAAAGATGGACGGCTTTTGACCGAGAGACTGTTCGTTTTAACACCTTCCAACCAATTTCTTCATCTGGTTCCCTATAAGAGCCGTATACTCTCCAAAAAGCCCTTCCCACTCTCCCCAATCAAAAAGCCGTCGGAGCTAGGATACGGCATCCATTGCGCGTCTACCTTATAGCCAATGAAATGAAACGACGCAGACGGAGGCAGTGAAGCTGCTCCAAGCTCTTCGCACTCGCCACACGGCTCTTCCGATAGCTCGCTTACCATATTAGCTTGGAAACTAGGAATACCTGATTCAAAAAAATCGCGGATTGGTTATCGACTGTTGGACTGGGTCGGCGGCAAAATAGCGGTGGCGGATTCAGGAGGAGGATTCGAGGTGAACACCACTCAAGAAGCTAAATGGTAAGCAATAACTTTCCTACCCGACAGAGATACAGGGAGACCGATTGGTTTGCAAGCTGGCCTATTCATAGGAGCATGGAGCGTGTTAGAGGCGGCTTGCCAGGGACTTTGGAGTGTAAGAATATGTAACCTGTTGGTATTGGCTGTCTGCCGTTGACGTCATTGTAACCCTGGATCTTGCACTTCAGGCTTCAGATCTCGATCTGGATTTTCCTTAGTTTTTGCTGACGCGGTGCGTTTCACATTTTGTAAGAAAGAGCACGTTTTCCGCGGTGTGATACCTTTCTCTGTGTAAGGGCAATGGAACTCAAGATCAGCACCCAATGCTCATTGAAGTATGGAGGTTGGCCTTGCACTACTGCTTAGCCACCTGGAGACACATACTCCTGGGCACGTGATTATGCCTTCAAAGTGTAGCCCTTAATTTAATCCTGTGTAAAAGCTCAGGGTTTTTTCAGTGCTAGGGCAACGCTCAATAAGGTTTTGTATCGAATCTAGCACGTGATCACAGCAGCACTCCTCGGAGAGACATAAGATACTTTTATGCATCGTGTGCCTAACGACCCGATGAATCAGAACTGGCACTCAAGTTGACTATTCAGCTTCTCTCATTTCCTGGCTGGCTGAGCCGCGCCTGAATTTAGCCTTGTCAGAAACTATCTCCTTTCCGAGCGGTCTTCGTGGCGCAATGAAAACTGATATTGGACGAACAGGCGATCAATCAATCGTCTTTATTGTGAACAGGCATGCATAAGAAAGATACCAGGCGCCCTGGCTCGTTTTTCCATTAATGTACATAGAGAGGCCGTTTCGCCAGGAGATTAATTGCAAGAACGAATGGCCAAATGGCTCCTCGAGTGCCGATGTTCTTCTTCCATCTTGGGCATCACCTATTTGCGCTTTCTGATCCGATGTTTTCCTTCGCTGACATGCACTTTGTCAGTCTACCTGGGATGCTTGCCGATCAGGGGGTCGAGATAGCAACGTCCGCTGAACATAGGGGCAACATTCGTCTACGTTGATCAGACCTGCACCACCTAGAAATACAGATCTGGAGGTGACAGCAGACGCACGATTATGACGTTGTTGCTCAGGGGGAGTCGTATTAATAGCACATTCTGACGTAAATGAAACCAATGAATCAAATCGACGTAATTTTTGGTTGAATAACTGCCTTTGGTGATGTGTAGGCCACATATCGAGGCGCCAAAGCCACGTCGACTTCCATACGGCATTGTTTTGGCATGCATTTATTCTAACGTCATTTAGCAAGTACAGAATTACAAGCACAACGAGTGGCTCAATGTCTCACTTACGATTACGTTTACCAGTTGTTGGAGAAAAGGGCGTTGCATAGCAGCGGGCTGAGGGAGAGAAAGCGTCATCAAGTTTACTCTGAGGAGTCGACCCGTTGCCGGGGGTCGAACGCCATTGGCCAACGATACCATTCGTCAAAGTCTGTAGTAGCCGCCGACTAATTAGCTCTGGCTGTACTTGCGGGGAGTGCCCGGCTTCTTCTCTGAAGGGGCAACTTTCCAATGAGTTTTTCGCTTGATCGACGGATTAAATCACCTGCTCTAACATATATTAAGGCAAAGTGCGAGGCGGGAGAAGGCCGAGACTATTGTAAGGCTGCTAGTTGACTCCTTCTCATCAGTCGGCAGGAAAGTAGCTGCTTTTTTTATTCCTTTTTAAACTTGTTAGCCGGAATTAGTTGATTCGAGGACGAGTTTCAAGATATTATTCGTTGCCCTCAGGAACTATATTTACGTTTGGAGATGTGACTCAAAATGTTTCCTTCGTCTTCATGCAAAGATGGCCAATGCTTCTAGGCGTCTCTGAAGAGCCATTCATTACTCATACATTTTAACTCAGTTATGGTCGAGCAGGAAGCTGAGCATGCGACCACTTCCGTGTCTTCATCACTGGTAAGATACAAAAACGTTGGCGTGAACGAATGTATTCAATTGAAAATGGCACTGCACTTGATTCCTTCATCTCCTGTTTGACATGAGTCTCGTGTCTCATAAGAGGGTAACGCATATCAGGACCTACCTGCTCCGATGGCGAGCAGAATATAGCAATAATCAGGCAGCAAAACACTTTCCGGCAATTTTTTATGTTTATCCGACGTGGCTCGTTAGTCTTACACTAGCGAGCACAAGTCAATGAGTGCAGCCGCCATTTATCTGTCGAAAAGTGAATAAGCATAAATCAGGGACACACCATTTTGGTAGAAGCTGTAAGGGGCAAACAGAAGTGGCTGACAGAAACGAGCTGCCAACACGGGTTTGCAGGGACTCTATTGGACGGAGATTAAGTTATGTTCCAAACCGATGCCCTGTTAGACGCCAAGACAAACCGAAAAGCGCAAATCGAATTATACGAGTCGGTCGAATGAGCTGTGTTCGTTCAATCAGATAGCACCCCGACCAATAATATGACCGTGAACGGGCTTTGTAAAGGAATAAACAGAGCGTTGGTGGCCATTTTCGAAGCACGGGTTTGAGATTAGATTTTGAAAAGGCAGGTCCCTTTTGCCACCAAATTTCTTTGCCTTTTCGAACCTTGCAGAAAGAAATCTTTAGTCTTGCGTGCCCATACCTCCCATTCCATTGGACTTTCTTCGTACTGTAATTGTTTTTGTTGCACGAAACTTCAAATCGTCAACAAACTATTGCTTTTGGAAGAAATGTGTGTGGCATTGATCCTGATTTTGAACAATTTTTATAAATATTACGATACAATCTTAGAATATTGCGAACATCTGACTGCCGCCGTTCTACTCGTCGCTGTGGTTAGCCTAATTTTGACGCCAGTGCTTTTTCTAAAATACGATGATAACAACGAGGTAGTGCTAGTGATAAGCAAGGAATGATGGATTGTAGGGTCCTCGCTAATCTCTCAGGGGGCATCTCCTTATTTTAATCCATCATTGGACGTATGGCCGCTTTTGCTTTCGATATTTTTTATTCATCAGCCTTTAGAATCTTTGGCTCAAGCCGGACCCTTGATAAGGTTAGCTTGACTTGACTTGACCTCTTTGCTTCGGTGCACGATTTGCACCTACTGTACTGTACATACTTATATCTGCACCCTTTTGACGGATAGTCTGTCCCTTCTGTTCCCTGATTCTATGTGATCAGGTATAATTGCCTTATCCGTCTAACTTAGGCCCGCCACTTGGCCCATTAGAGCATACTCATATTAGGCTCACTTTCTAAAACGTGAAACATGCCAAATTCCAAAAAGGGTAAGCAACAGGTTAATCCTTAATCCCCTACCAATTCAGGAAACATCAACACACTCGAGCTTTGTTTGCGCACCGGAGAATCACTAAAATGCTTGGAAAAGGTGCAATTGAACGAGTCCAATTGGCAGCAAGCCAGAAATATTAGAGGCCTTTGTTTGCATCCACTATGTTTCTCTCCGACATAGCATTTGTGTGGCTTTCATTGCTGCCTTCTGGAATATTCTTCTTTCTGCGTACATACTGATCGAGACCAGAGTCATCGCATGAATTCCTCTCCATGAAGTCCTACATTAAAAACACTCACATCAACCCATGCATAGTCATAGAGTAATCAGCTTCGACCAAATAGAATAAGCAAAGGATTAGGACTACCCGATAATGCGTAGTCGATGATGGCCACGTAGGCTTTTTTGTTTTTCCCATGTTTACAACCAGCCGAGTGGGTCGGCATGGTGATTGGCCCATGTAGTTTGGAAAGCAACAAACTAATTTATAACTGCTCTTTATAAGTCACGTTACCTTAGTCACGGCAAAGATACATGAGCTATGTGAGTTTTCATTGCGGCAATGCTGCTGGGAATGTCTCTTCTCTGGAAACGAATGTCGGCTATACGATATTGGAAATGGCTACGTGGCTCAGTACAAGAAGGGAAGAATGTGAAAATGAGTTATCTCCTCCCGAGGGCCAAGGTACGGGCAGACCTCTCCAAATAAGACGACGTCACCCAGAAGCTTTGGGATATATTTTACGGAAATAGCAAACGAAACGTGCCCTCTGTGTTCTTGGCCACTCTAGTTGTTTGCATCACCTTCTCCTTCTCCCACGGTGCTGTCCGTATTGATTTCTTATTCTTCACGTTCCAAGACGAAAACAAGTGAAACCTAATACGAAAAACGCTTTCGGACCAAACGTGGCAGTTCTCGTTAGTCTACAAGCTATCACTCAAGCCCATGGCCCTTGTTGCTTGACACTGTCGTTTCGTTTCAGCATCAATTTGCGTGAGAATAAGTTTCACTCGCTGCCTATCCGTCATTTGCAAGCCTCGAGTCCCCTCTTTTCGAGACTGACTGGGTTGTGTGAAAAGAAACCTTGCTACTCGTTTTGTCGCAATCCTAAGATTGCAGCTGCCTTCGCAAATGTTCCCCGAAATGGGAATTGGAACAGACATCGAAGGTCCGCGAAACTACCCTTTTAAGTGTTCTACAACCTCAGTTATTATCCTTCGACTCCTAGCTTTCTACACGCTTTCTAGCAATATGAACAGTCTTGCCTGTGTGACCATATTCTTTATGCGATATCAGAATCATGAGCAATGTTCGTGACCCTCTCTCTTGCGAACTAGCCCGGTCATGAGCACGCCATATGATCCATTCAATGAACTTACGATGAGTTCGAACGGAAATAAACTCGGGGCAACTTTGACTGTAAATCAAAGGTCAAGGCAAGAGATCGTAAATATTGCACAAAGAAATTGGTCACGTTCTCTTGCAGTACTCTCTTCAATTAGTGCTCCAATTTTTCTACTTGGGTCCTACCTTTCCCAGTGTCCATTAAAGTGCATCTGAGCGGAATTCCTGAACTTGAGAAAATCGTTCCTTGCTTTAAGCATTGGCTGCTTGCTTGTATGTGCATCGTCAAATAGAACTCGGTGTGACCAGGCCGAAATAGCCTCCCTCTTCTAACAGATTCGTGCATTTTCGTTTTCACCTTAATTTTAGGATGACAACGGCACCAGACCTTTCATCGCAATCGCAGTTCTGGTTTGTGGTGTGATCGGTGGTTTGATCATGGTTATCTCGTTTATATTCTTTTGCAAATATTGTTTCAAGAAAAAACAACCTCTGGCAAGTTCTGTAACCAGTCCGGGCACGAAGCTACAGGATGAAGTTCCCGTTACGAAATCTGGAAAACAACGAGGTAGTGTGAGCGGAGCCGCGGGTCGACGGGGCTACGAAGTCCTAAGCGGTGCCAACGCTGTCGTCCATCCGATCCCTGCTGACTTGGAAGCTTATTTGCAACAACCAGCCGCGTCCGATAATAATAAGTAAGCAACTGATTATTTATGCTTTATGTACTCTCCTCCGTGAGGGCGAGGGCTGGACGAAACATGACTACTTCGAAATGTTTGCTCAAGTTAGTCACAGGAAATAGCTAGTTCTTGTTCAGCCAAGAAGAGTCATGCAACTCTGAAAAATGAGAGCTGTCTCTGCCGAACTCTGGCTCGTTGCATAAATCCGGTTGATATTTGCTTTTCCAACTTCATAGGAGCCTTTACTGACCGAAGGCATGGTAGCCATAGGCAGAGGGCTTGACTGCTTGCTTTGCTTCATTAGTAAGATTATGTCGTTTTCTCCCCATGAATTAATTACATATGTGCCGTGGCTGAAGCAAAAGCTGAGCTTAGCCAAAGCATCGCGGCGACATTTACTAGATTTTACTTTTTATTGCTCTCTTTTACTGCACTGATTGACGTCAACGTATTGAAAACGTTGCTGAGCGTAGGTCGTTTCGAAAGCAGCCTGGGGCCAAATTAGATGATTCCGGGAAGCTTTTCATGCGCTCGTCTTTCATGAAAATGCGTTGGAATCAGTCTAGTCGTGTTTGAAAAAGGATCTTGGATCCTGGCACAACTTGGCACCGTGCAATTTCTTAGCCAACGGCCGGCCCCGAGTTTGCTGTTTGCTTTGGCTCCGCAGACTTTATTTCTGACTTTTGCGAACCCTGGAATCCGGATTGGATTTGTTTTTCGGAAAGAATATCCGAACATCAATAAGCTCAATCGGTCTTCGCAAATTTGAGCTTTCAACACGCTATCATATCTCACGAGATTGAACTGAGGCAAATGTGGCCAGAAATCACCATGTTCTTCAGAGTATTATGTAACCCATTGAGGTGGGGCCATCTCTTTTTAGAGTAGGGGCTAGTTAAAACCGTGGTCTGCTTTTAAAGCTGCTACAGAACAGGGCCAAGAATTAGTTCATCATCTTTTCTAGGTCGTTCGATAATCATTCGTGAGCCTCAAGCTTGGCTTTTATTCTTGCTCACTCTGAGGAAGGCCTTTAGTTCGTGGAGGGTATGGCTTTTCTCGATGCACGGTTTCGAAATAAATGTACACTTGACTGTTCGTTTTTTAAAACCATGATCAAAAATAGTTCTGCTTTCAAGTTTTCTTTTTTCCACTCACGATCGCGAGTTGACATTTCAAATGTGAACTGCGCTTGTTTTCGCTTTCGCCTGAACGAACATCTCGAATAAGAAAAGAGCTGTTGGAGATGTTTTTGTACGTCTCAACCTCCCCCCCCTCCCGGTGAGTAGTTTTTAGAACTCTAGCACTTAGGCAGGATACGCTGTCATTTTCGTTGCTGGCGATTTCCTCATAGCTGAAATGAATGAGAAGTAGCACGTTGCCGTGCTTCTACTTTGCGTCACGGGACTGCAGTATAGGAGGAGGGAGAGACCGAAAATAGCCTTGCCTGTGCGAGTAAGCTACTGAATCTTTTATGGGTAAGCTTCCGCGGATATGAAATATTTAGTATTGACCGCCTCGGACTCACTCGGTTAGACGTGGCACCAAAGTCCTTTGTAGTGTCCTCCTGCATTTTGAAGAAGCCAACATTTTCGTTTACGTTTTAGCGCGGCTGTGCCACCTGAAGCGGCCAGTTCTACAGCATTGATTGGAGGAGCTGCATCTAAAAAAACTGAACTGCTTCAAAAGAAGTTGACTAAATTAGCTGAAGAACAACTTCTCATAGTTCAAAGTAAGTTGATGCTTTGCCTAAATGACAGTCTGGAAAGTGATAAACAGCCGTACTTTGACATCCACATTAGACTCGTGTGTTTTCTCGTTGCCCCAATTGACGTCATAGAATGTCCATGAAAGTGCAAATTGTTTTTGGTAGAACCAACCAAATCTTCGAAAACGGAGTCTGCTATCAGCAGCAGACCGCATATGAATGTTTAAAAAGAGTTGAGGATTGTTTGCCTGGCGCAGCAAGGCATGCGGAAGGTTGTCATTACTTGTGCGTAATCAAGCTTCCGGCCGCAAGAACCGTCCTACGTCATAGCGATCTAAGCAATACGCAGAGCTAATTATGGAAATTTGGCGTGTATGATTGCTAGGACTCGCTGCTTTAGGTGAACTCGCACCAGTCGAGGACGACTACGACGAAGATCCGACCCTCGCTCAGGTGTCTGACTCGAATCTTGTGTCAACATCTGGTCCGAATCCAGAAGAGGAGTTTCAAGATCTGTTCGTGCGAGTCGGCGTGAGGTACGCGCATACCAAGAGTGACGTCTGTGACGTACTAACGGTCATTTCCTCTTCCTCGCAGACGCGTAGAGAAACCTGATAGGTCGCAACCGCCGTCTAAAAAGCCGTCGTCGAGTAGTCAAGGAATTGCGGCAGCCATTAGCGGTCAGCAAGCTACAGCTAATGGTGTCAGCAGCGGGACAACATTCGATGGCCGGCAACGGTCAGCCAGCAGTGTACCTCCTCGTCAACATCGACAGCAAGTAGGACGACACGTAGACTCTTTAGCCGTCGCCAGTGGCGAGGAGGGACGGAGACGAAGTTTTGACGAACGCTTGTCAAGCTCCGAGCAAGCCGCCCAGCGTCGACGTACCCCAGTGGCTCCCGGTGCTGACTACTACGTAAGAAGCTGTATTTTCAAAATACTATTTCAGGGAGTGCAGGTCAAATGACAAATGAGAGCAGACAGGCGAGCTTTGATTGATCTGGGTCCGGGTGGGATTCGAACACAAGGAAATGATAAGAATCAAGCTTTATAGGCCGGTTATTGAGGAATGTCCTCAGAGCAAGGGCCCTCTCGTGCTGAGGATCCTTACGTGAGACTTTTCTTTGCTATTCTTCCTGGTAGTTGGGCTAAGAAAGTTTCTAAAGCTACAATACTATTTTGACTTTTTTGGGTTCAGATGTTGCCAGATACTATTCTTGGTTTAGTAGTGCAAGGGATAACCTTTGAGTAGAGGTGGGCCCATAATGTATTGCTAATACTGATTTTGTATCGATGGCATTGCCTGGTCAAGAAGCGAGTAGGCGCACGGATAATACCTTTTCGTACTCATGCGGTGGTCGCTGCACGCCTGTTTTAGCAGATCATAAAGGAAGGCTAGTAGGAGTATTTGCTATTGGCCACCTGCGAATACACACCTGCTTCTTCAATGCGGTATTTCGAGGCGAGCTGGCGTGGGCGTTGAGTTACCCTTGTAGAAGCCCTGCAATCTCCAATTTATAGGCTAGCGAATACGATAGAAAACACAGCGCTATATCCGGTTTCCCGCCGCCGTCAGTGGAAGTGCATCGTGCGAGTACGGTTGATCATTCCCGACGTCATCCTAAGATCATTCCGACCATTCCCCCTTCGGTCGCGACAACAAGAATTGATTATCAACAGCAGCAGCGCCGTCCTCAGCGCAGTCCAATTGCTCACTTACCTCGTTCGCATCAGATGATCGTCGACAAGACGTCTCCACCACCCGTGCAACAACAGACGTCATCTACTTCATCAACGAACGGAATTGTGACCGAGACGCCTTCAAAAATGTACGCCAGGGATCACCGGAACGCCGTTTCTTACGGTGCGGCAGAACAGGACTTCTCTGTATCCAAGAAGAACATGTACGCCCCGGGGCACCGTTTGGCATTTTCATTTACGGACACAGGCGCTGAACGAACATTGCCACCACCACCGCACATGATTCAGCATCGAGACGTGGTAGCAGCGGCTACAGTAAGCCCGGACAGACGCAGCACTGACGTGGAATGCGCTTCGTTTAGTTCCGCTTTCGAATACGAGTCCTTGGAGAAATTCTGTCGAGAGTGCAGAGCCATATTTCAAGCATCGGCAAATGCTGGTGCCACCACTGCGACTAGTTCCAGCTCGTCAGGGCAGCATCAGCATAGACGAAACGCGCCCTTGATTCATCTGCCTCATCAAAGGCAAGTCAAAAGTTTGGATATGGCTGATCGAGGAAGACGCGCTGCCGTTCAACAGCAAAGACAAGTTTACAGTTTGGATGCGTCTTGCATGGCGTGTATGAACGATGCCCTGAATCGATTAGCCTTATTGGGCGGTGACAAAAATGTCAATGTCAAATTGCAAAATTATGCGGTGGCGATTGGATCACTGAGCAGTGCTCAACCGCCCGCAAGCACAGCTGTGGTCCCGTCTGGTCCAGCTGGTGCGATTTTGAAAAGGCAATTGACTTTGATTGAGTCGGCGGCCAGTTGCGATGACGAGGCTGAATCCGAACTGATGCACTTGGACGATGCGCAGTCGGAGCAAGTCAAAGAGGAATGCAAGCAACTGTGGAAACTACGATCAGTTTTCGAAGAGGACCCTGAACCTGAATCTGGGCAACAGAACAAACCAGAACGTCTGATCGTCATCGATGACGAATATGACGATCCGTTGGCCCAACAGTCACTGGATGTCGAAGAACTGGAGACAGGGGCTACCACATCCTACACCACATCTTTTGAATCCAACACTGAGCCGATTACCGTCGAAGACTATTTGAGGTCCAGGCCGTCTGGTCCTTATTTGGAGCCACCTCGTTTAAGTGTGGAAGCAAAACGACAAAAACTCAGGTACAATGGTCCGTTTTTTGTGTTCGAAGCTTATGAAGGAGTTTTTGTTGCAGGAGCTTGTATGCTCGACGTCAGATGCAACTACAGCAACAGGGAGCCAGTATAGAAAGCTATGAAAGTGTGGATACTGTCGAGAGTTCCAGTTCTGGAAAGCCTGAGCTCATTTTGACTTCGACCGAATCGAATCAGGAGCACATAAGTAAGTTAGGATTTGTAGGGATCGAAAGGCTGGTAAGCTCTGCCACCGTAGATGACTTTACACCATTCCGTGGTAGTCATACTTTGGCAGGCAATGACCCTGATATCCCCCCTCCCCGTGGTGGGGATTTCATAGCCTGTGCCCCACTAATTATGGCGTCAGTGAGCTTATCGCTTGCCTATAATTACAGTTGCTCTGCGAGATACGAATGCCGTGAGACCGACCGCAACCGAGCAACAGCAAACGTCGCTTTCATTCGATAGCAGCATTGGTGGAGATGCGGATTCGCAAGCGGGAGCTCCTGTGATTGTTGCCACAAGGCCATCGATAGTTCGAGGAAATGATTACTTGACCCCGTCGCCATCGGCTCACAGACGTCGTTCCGACCAGAGGCACACTCCGAGCCGCGAACGACAAACTGTCGAATCATTTTTTGACACAGTGGCAGCATCTGGAAACGGAGCTGACAGCGCTGCTAATGGCACCGAGACTGATTGTTCTCGGTCCGATGTTCTCTCTGGTGAAAGTTTTGATGATAGCGGTGCCGCAGCCGTGGTCGTAACGATGCATCAACCAGCACCGATGCCACCGCCACCACCACCACCTTATCCTAATGTGCATCTATTTCGAATGAGACGGCAGTACGAAAATGGGATAAATGGTGGCGGAGCTAATCGGTTCCCACCGCCAGCCCCTCCACCTCCGCAAATACGCGACTATTGCGTCGACCCAAGAACCGAGGCGATTTTCCGCGAATTCGTACGATATGATCCGAGATTGGAAACATCGCCAGCGCGCGTCCATGGCAGGAGGCATCAAAGTCGACGTTTCCAATATCATTTGAACGGAGGAGGCAGTTACGACAATGAGAGTGTAGCCAGCAGTGGAGGTCGAGGCAAATTGACCCAAGAGAATAGTATCGATGACGACCCGCAACATCTTGGTTCTACTTCGATCCCTTCTAGCACAGGCACGGGTCGCTATGATATTCCTGTCATCAGACTGCCCGAAGATGATGTTACGCCCTCATCTCAGCATCGCCCGCCAGCGCATCAAATCGGAACAGCCATGGTAGCTAAAGGATAAGATTGCGTGCCACATGCTGATTTTGAGCACTGATGGATTTCGGACTTTTTCTCATTCCCCTCAGCAGACTCAAACGCATCGACCGCCTTCTTCCCGTTGCTCGCATCGTTCTGTTTTGTTACTGGCTCTTGTATGCGCTGTACTGTACATTTCGTGAAATAGGAGGCTACATTTTGGTAGTGCACCTTGTTGGTGAGTGGCGGTTTGCATATTTTGGGCAGCTTCAAATGACTACACGCGAGACTGGATTGCTTATTGCCGTCTCACAAAGTGGCTTCTCGAATGGCGCTTTTTATCGCCATTTTTCTACTAATGTCCTTGTGACCTGTCCCGCATACTGTACTTATATTCTAGAGAATATGTAATAAAGATTTTACCGCATCTTGGCAATGTTAATGGAGTGCCAGTTTGGCACATTTACAGAGCTGCATGACTGCGCCAGAATGAGTTGAAAAATGTGCATTCCGTCATTGTGTTTAGTATACAGTCATTAATGGAAATCATAATTAGCTATGGGCCCCATCTCAAAGAAGACCCGGACCCCGTTTCATAAGTCAGGAGAAGCCAACTTAGGGCAGCTCTGTTGCGACTAAACTTCTAAAGACTCATTTGCGCCATTTATAAGCAGGGTGTGACCAGCACGCCTGGCGGTCGGGAGTAATCGATACGCTCCCCTGGCTGGGACGTCAAGCTCTTCGGTTGATGTTTCTTGGTCAGGTAAAGTCGCGAGACTTGCCTACCTCCAGTCGGAGTTTTTTGCTTAGAGACTTCGGTCTCGACTATCTCCTGCCGCCTGGGTGCGCTGGTTAAAAGGGGACAAATTTCTGTTCACGGGGTTGCCCTCACCCCCCGCCCACGGGGCCACGGGGCCTACCGGCCTCGTGGCCTGGTGGGTTAGGCGTCTGCCTCTCACGCCAGGTGCGCAGTTACGGGCGAGTGTTCGACTCGCGGGCCAGTAAATCATTTCGTGTAAAATGTGTCCCTTCACCCTCGAGTGCGCATAAGCGTTTGGTGATGTGGTAAAACATGAACATGATGAACACCAGCAATTGGCCTGCCTAGAACTTACAGTTGCCCGAGTTGGCTTGTTCTCACTTCTGTGGGTCAGCTCGACTACTTGACTGTACTCCCGCTATTTCTGTCGTACGAAGTCTTCAAGTTGAATTGTTTATTGTCAGCTGGGGCTTCTCTGCGCCATACGCAAACAAAGTTTGTTTTCTGTGCGTTTTTAGTAGTTACGAGCTTTTTTGAAATTGCGCGCCAGTCTTGGATAAACAACATCAAGAAGAAGGCAAATTATCAATAACCTGGCTATTATCAGATGTCCTGTATCTGCGATCTCTAGCGCAAAAACGCAGCAGAAACTCGCAGTTTCGTCAAGACAAGATCAAAGACAAATGTACGAAATCAAAGCCAATCGATCAAAAGCGCAAAGATTCGAGATTGCAGATGTCCGAGAATGAAAGGACAATGTCTGTGAAAGTGAAACTGCCTTTGGATGAGACCATGTATTTCATTTGATTGTTGATCGTGCGATTGCAAAAGGTCGTTATTATTACCACTTCAGGATGTACTTTTTATATCTTCACTCCACTAAGTATGTCAGTAAAGCAGGAGAGACTTTTGACTCTTTTATTGCCTTGAATTTCCTGGAACACCCATTTCAGTTTGTCTTTAACTCTATGCGTCTGCAGACGCTGATGGTGAGCGCATGTAGGACCATCATACTGTTGTAGCAGTATGCTGATGCCATCACTGTTTCAAACGGCGTCCCTTTCCATGTTGATACTATATGTGTACATACCTACTGCACCGCAACCGTAAAGCCCAAAGTATAGTTCGATGCGATGCGTCAAATAAGAGTGCCATGCGACACTTTTGGGTCAGCTGACAATGTAAACAGGTGCCTAAAACGTCGCATCGCAAGCTTATTTGACGCATCGCATCGAACTATACTTCCAGCTTTACCAGTTCTTTTTGTCAATGGGTTGCTCCTACCTACCTACATATGCTAAAGCGTCGTGGGATTGCTTAAATGCTTGACAGCAATCACCTTCCACCTCTACCCCGCCTACTGTACCAAGATAATGAGCCTTGAATCAATCCGTTCACGTTTCGCATGCCTTGTAAGCTTGGCGACCACGTTCTGCTCTGCTGCTCAGAAAAGTTATTTTTTACTCATCTCAATCCTAAAGAAACGGCACCTAGCCTAACTGCTGGCATTCGAGCTGTGAAAGCTGGCAAAGCAATACAATACACGGCGACTTGAATAACAGTTTCACCTGTGCACTGATCTGCTAGAAAAACAGTTTCTTCCTCGGGTAGTTTACGTGGATGCTCAAAATCATTGGGTGGCATTCATGAAAGCATTACTCATCACTGCCATGGCCATGGCATGGCTGGGAATTTCAGCATATAAGGCTGTATTCAAGAACCGTCTTCTCGCCAACCATCTGCTGAGGCGATTGTTTCACGCCGAGGTGACAAAACTTCCATTCATGAATTTTTAAGATGTCTAAATTTATGACATTGTTAAGAAAAATCAAAAGACTTGCTGCCTGTCCAGGATGCAAGACTGGAAGCGCAATCAGAAACCATTATTTTTCGCTTTCTTCGTTACCTTTTCGTTCGACCGTTATTTCTGACAATCAAAGACAATTTTTTTGGGTTGGAACCCGCGCAGCCCCAGTTTCCTCACGGGACTTCCAATCCGTTTGCCTGTAGCCGGCCAGCAGTCATGATATGATTAGCGAGGCCGGAGATGACCAGCTCTCACGGCAGTGTCTTTCTTCTGCGAGTCTCCAGTAAAAGCACCTACACGCGAGGGCATGCTGGACTAAACACCGACTTCCTCGGACGATGGCGGGCGGGCTTAAGATTTGAACCCTGTCAATGTTACCGTCCGACAGCCGAGACGGTCTACTCGTTTGGCTTCCGTCTCTCCACTCGGAGCACCTCGATGGCACCGGGTAAATCACCCACGACCTGGCGTGCAAGGTAGCGAGGGTTTGTGGTTCGCAAACCGACTTCATGTTCATCATGTTCATGTTTTACAACCTCACCAAAAGCTTATGCGCACTCGAGGGTGGAAGGACACATTTTACGCGAAATGCGCGACATTTACCTCCATCACCGGGGATCGAGCCCGGGACGAGTCCAGCCACTCGCTCCCGAGCAATATGGAGAGACGAATGCCGAATCGCTGCACCACCGCGGCCGCAATTATTTCTGATTCGCAATCTGCGATCTTTTGCTTAATCTGCCGCTGCCAGTTCACTCGCCCTGCAAACTCAAAGCGTAAAACCCTAGACCATCTCAGAATGATAACACCAGCCAGCCGAGCACAGTCCTTCATTTTGATACCTGCATTCCTTGATGATTAGTTTCTGTGCAGCCTCCTTATATTCACTTGTTCCCATTATCACAAGGTGTGCACATCCCATATCCCAATTGCACTCAAAATGGGGTGCACTCACATCAAACCCTGGACTGAAAAACCTTGGAAAAATTCTTAGGTGTGCACATATCCGATTAACATGGCCTCCACCAGACCATTAGTGGGAACCATCATGCTTTTCAGCCGTTATTTATTGGCTGGCATGACCAGGCTGCCGTTGCCAGGAGAATTTGACTCGTATCGACAGCTGCACATGCCTGCACCAGTACATTTGTTCTAACGGATAAGTTCAAGGAGTAAAATGCTGGTCAGGGACAGCTTGCCGCAGTGAGCAGGAATTGTCGTCTGCTTGAAAATGGAAATCAACGTACTTCATTAGCTGCCCTGAAACTTGTCCCAAACAAGTTGACGTTTAACTTTTTGCAACGGAACCCAGAGAACCCTCTGGAGGCCATGTTCTCGCGAGCGTTGCCGTTTGCTGCAAAATGCGTGCCCTTTTTCTACGTGTTTTTCAGTTCAAGCATTTCGAGAATTCGCTACAAACATTCGCACTAGAAAAGCACGATCACTGATCACTGGCTCATCACTGGCTTGCTCGCCCTCAACCGCTCTTCTCCATTTCGATCAGCTTCTTCACCCCGTCGTACATCATCTTGACGGCCTGGAACTCGGTCAGCCCCAAACGAGCCTTGTTCGACACGTCGTACACGCCGCCTTCGGTTTCGCTGTGCTCGCCGTGGATGCCTGCAACGAGGATTCCTCACTTGCGATCAGGGCGAGAGCCAGTCTGGGCGCACTCACCTCGGATTTGCAGTTTCATGTCGGCGCAGATCTTCTTGAAGTCCGGCCGGGCGGACACTTTGGGAATCTTGATGTGGACCGAGGCGCGAACGGTCGTTCCCAGATTGGTCGGGCAGAACGTCAGCCACCCCAGACGATCGTCGCGCGAGAACGGTGCCTGCTTTTCGATGATTTTCACGCCCTGACAAGGTCGAGAAGCTTAGTTGAGGAGGCAAGGCAGCGAACGACAATGGCTTACCCGAATCAGACGGTCGAGCACCTTTCCGACATCGCCGCCCTCCTGCATGCTGATGATGCGCAGATGATCTTCTTCGTTGACCCAGACCAGGAAGGTATTGTTCTTGTTGTGGAAGATGCCGCGTCCGTTCGGCCAGTAGCGACAGGCGTTGGCGGCTTGCAGGAACCTGGAATGGCGGGTTGCCTTGGCTCGGGTGGGGAGCGAGGAGAGAGCACTCACCTGTCTCCTTCCTTGAAGAGGAAGTGGTCGGCGATCAGCTGATTCTGCACTTCCTTGGTCATGCCAGTCAACGGGTAGTAGGTGCCTTGCAGCTCGGGGTCCGGGATGTTCTCGAAGATCTTCTTCACCTTGGCTTCCATCTCCTTGTAGTTCTGCAAGGAAGGCGCAGTCTGTCACGGCTCCCTCAGCCTACTGAAAAGAAGAGTGCACTTACGGCTTCGGTGAGACACGGGTTGAAGGGGTAGCCGGCGAGCGAGCGGCCGCATCGGATTCGGGTCGAGATGATGAACTTTTTCTCGGGATCGAGGTCCTTGAGTTCGCCGATGCGCGATTCGCCGAGATCGGTGGCAGGCTGACGATCGGTCGGTTTGAATCCGCCGTGGTAGTCTTGAATGATCGGGTCGAAGAGTTCTTTGAACGTCGTGTAGGCCTCCGCGTCCGGAGCGTACACGCCGACGCCGCTGTCCAGGTTCTTCACTCCTAAATCGTGACAGACAATGAGGAGTGTCCCTGTTCGAAGACCCCCCCCCCCCCCCAGAGCTAACCGCACTTACCCGACTGGATGACGTCCAACAGGGTGGCGCCCAGTTTCGTCTTTCGGCCCTTCAGTTTCGCCAACACATCGGCCGTCAGGTATTTCTTGAGCAGCGACTGGCAGTCCTTGGCGTTTTGCAGCGTCTTGAAGCCTTCTTCGATCTTCTTCACGGTCTCAGCGTCCGCCATTTTGGCTCTTCACGCAACGAGTCGAGTCGGGTACGAAACGAAAATTCACAGTTCAAATTCACAGCCGCTCACGACAAATGTCGACAGACGAAATGGGGCGACGACAGCTGGCTTCCTATGCTGCCAGCTTTACACTGTTACACTGCACAGAGTTGCTAATGCACTTCGATTGGGAATACCACTCCTTTTACGGCCACAGAAACTGCGTGGTTATATTTTAATTGGCCTTCCTTCCGAAATGACTGTTGTGTGGGGTGGCACTCTCCAAGAATAAGGATTGTCTGATCGTATTGGCACGCAGACCCTTCCTATCGGGACACATCTTTCTCCCACGCCAGGAAGTGGCTCCCCAGATTGGTTATGCCGGGTTTTTGTGCCCAAACGCTACGCGAATAAGACATCACATATATTTTGTTAGTACAAACCAGCATCAGCTGTTTCCTTCCGTGAGATGTTTAGGGACAGAAAAAGCATTCCTGTAGACTGTGAAAGCTGCTTATTCACATGAAGTACGTTCTGATGAGTGCTGTTCGTGTTCGCAGGCGTCGTGCTGCTCCCATTGTTCTGCACGAAGAAGCACTATCAGATGACTCGTGAGAAGAGAGAAATTGAGTTGGAAAACTCACTACTGAAAATTGGAGGTATGCTTTTTTCGTTTTCTTGCATATCCTTTATAATAATTATAATTTATAATATATCTTAATTTGTTACTTTTGATGTTTTTGTTATGCCATGACTTGACTCGGTTGCAATGCCTTCAATTGGCTGCAATATCCTTTTAATAGCAATATTTTTCTGTTTTGGCCTTATTACTGTTCAGGCTATGCGATCGCGCTGGTTAGAGTTCAACCAGACTATTTTTAGTAAACATGCTCTGCTAGCGTTGTCGTCCAGCTTTCGGCTGCAGAATACGGGCCCTTCGCGTGCTTTAAGCCGCAGTACTGCAGAAAAAGATTGGATACGGGAAGAAATTTAGAACCTTCCATGGGAATTGAACTCGTACCATTTTACGACTGTACACTTTACTGGATTTGAAATCGCTCTCCTTGATCCATTTCGCCCATCGTAAGCTCCGAGAGCTGTCATCGCTAGGATGCTTGTCTGCTGTATTGTAAAGATGCGACAGGCATACTGACAGCATTGTGGCCATTGAAATCCAGCTGGGAGCACTAGCAGGTCAGCAGCCTGGGCAGTCGGCCGATACTCCGAAAGTGGATTTAAATCTTTTCTTAGATTACAGCGTGTCCTGGCCGAGTGGGAACTTTTTTAGCCGCTCGCTCTGAAAATGATCAAATAGAGGTAGACCGCTTTTTAGTTTGATCGTTTCAACTGACGATCAAAGATGGCGACTGCGGGGACTTTGATGACCGAAGAAAGACGGCCGCTTTAGGCGCCATGTGAAAGAAATGGAATGCTAGGCAACTTTACCGACTTCTTGCACCGCGAAAAACTTAGCATAAAAACCAAATCACATGGCTGAGCACAATCGGATCGTCTGGCATCTGTCGTCTCAATCACCTTCACGCCTTTACGAACTTCCTTTTGGGGGCGACTGCGACAGTTTCTCTTTATCTTCGCGCAGCACTTTCACGAAGCTTTCCTCCCAGTCGAGTGGCCCGTCGAGGTCGATTCGATTCTCTTGCACCACCAGTTGCAGCAGCTGGATCAGTTGATCGTAGTCCGGCTCATCGGGGGATCTGAAACGAACCAACAATATGGAGGGATTTCACAGGGTCGACGTCAATTTACTTCAACTGTTAAATCAGTCTGCCCACTTCGACGATGGGGCCCGGCAGATCTTGGCACAGCGTTTCGATGCCGGTCGACTTTTTCATGATTCCCACCACGTTCCTCGACCCGATGTTCCTCCACGGCAGTCGTCCCAGGCGCAGCTCGACAAAGACGTAGAACAGCGACGCGAGATCGTCGCCCCGACCGAGCTCCTGAAACGGCGCATCCGTGACGGTGTAGTCGCGAGCAAGCTGTTCCATACCCGTCCGTCGTGCGCGCTCGGCGAGGCGTATCGTGTGCTGCCTACGAAACCTGGATGAATACGAGGCGGGGTCAGTTCGCCGCTGGCCTTGCGGAAGATGCGCGACAGACCAAAGCCCAGCAGGTACACGCACCGTTTCGTTCTTCCTCGCGATCCCATCATGAAATTCGACTAAGCAGTTCAGTTAGACCGCAAGGATCCAGAGCAGGACACAGCAGGCTTACCGGTTTGACGTCTCTGTGGATGACAAAGACGCTGTGCAGGTCCCGCACCGCCGTGAACATTTGAATTCCGAGACGAAGCGTGGTAAATAGCGAGAAGCGACGCATCACCTTGGACGGACTCGATCGACGCAAATCGGCGAGGTTGTGCGCCAACAACTGCATGGCTATGTAGGGGAACTGGGCGGCCGTGTTGAACGCGTACAACTTCGGAATGTGCTTCTGCCCTGCAACAGCGTTGATCGCACGTGTGTCACCGAAGGACGATGTGCTACCTTGGCATCGCTGCATGACGGCCACTTCCTGCGCGCAGCACGAACGCTTTCCATTCGGACGAGGCTTCTCCACTTTCAAGGCCACTTCCAGATCTTGCATCGTCCTATCGATAGCCAGGAACACTTGACCGAACAAGCCCGACTGCAGCTTCTCGACCTGAAAGCACACCCTCGTGCCTGCTCAGCCGAACAAACCAGCGAGGCACTGACCACGATGAACCGGCTTTCGATGACTACTCCTTCGTCCAGAAGGTCCTCGCTTTCAGTCGCCAGCGAATCGTCGTCTTGTGGTAACTCCTTCGAGTTGCCCGTCGTCGTGGCTCGCCCGTCAGCCATGCTTGCTCCTGCAAACACAGGTCTTTTTGGTCACGACACGAAAGGGATTCTGAACCTACCCGCGCGTCGTTGGCACGTCTGCTCTTCCACCCCTGTCCGAGCTGCGACCGATCATTGCTTGTCTTACGGTTGCCGTGTAAGTCACGAAATGTAAAGTGGATGCCTCTGATTAAAGACCACGCTAGCCTTTTTGCCAGTTGGAAAAATTTTTGTCACACGCACTCATTGTCAGTCTACTGTGACACAGTCAACACAGTAACACAGGCACCACAGCAGCTGACCGTCAGTCCGAGTATATGTACATAAATCACTCATCGAATCAGTCATCACTCGTCAAAGTCTTCGCTTGTCAGCTTTTCTGCTCGATGCCCCACATGAACCGGTCGAGGCTGGAGGAGCAGTAATCTGTGCACGCGAGCTGGTAATCGGCCTTGCACAGCTGATTGGCCACCTCGCAATAGAACGGCCACCAGGTCGAACCAGGCCAACATTCCGCCGTCGTCAAACAAGTCCAGAAAAACCGCAGCAACTGGACAACCAAATTCAAAGCCAGAAGAGCGGCCACCAACGCAAGACCAGGCCCCGACGAAGAGTGTTGGTGAGTTCGCACCTGAAAAGGACTTGCATCATAAAAAACAAATTGTCTAAACTTGCATACCGGGCAAGGAGGCCGACCACTGCCGGGCGTAGTTGGAGCAATCAGGTCGACGGATCCTTCCCCCGTGCCAAAGACGGCGTTCCTGTCTGGTTCCCGAGTTCTATGGAATCAGGAATCACGTGTGGTCATGGCGGGGCGCATCGTCACACTTACATGCGAGTCGCTGGTGACGTCCTCTTCCTTTCGACCACTGCGGGGCTTCGAGTTCGACGACTGCTCTTGCGTTGGCGTTTCGGCAAATGGTGGTCGGAGCCGACCTTTTCATCGTCGCTATCGTCGTCGACCCACAGCAGGTTTCGCCTTTTCTCGGGATCTTCCTCCTGCGACTGACTAGAACGAACAGTGGGCGTCGCTTCGGCTCGAGTGTCTGCTTCTGGCTCGGCGTGCGGTATGTCAATGTCGACTGTCAGCCTCGACTTTCCGAGTTTTCTCCTTCTGGCTCTAGCTTTGGATTTTCGAATAATGTCTTCATTGTCTTCGAGTCGAGGGGACGATAACGCCACATCCGACCTTGGAGACGAGTACGAATCGGGTTTGGTGGAGTTGGCAATCTTTTCAGCAACGTACAGGAATATGTTCTCGTGCTCGCCTCGCCCTTGAGCGAACAACTGATACCCACCAAATCGACTGCACATGGGGCAGTTCCTGAAATGGGCATTCGCGCTGGAAGCCTGCATTCGTTCGTGTGGTAGAGGCAGATACTTACGGAAGGGCGGAGGTCGAAGTCTTGTTCATCAAGGAATCAAGTTCGGACTGAAGCGATCGCAGTCGCACGAGCTCCTCCAATTGCGGGAAAATGTGCTCACATTTCTTGATCAGATGCTGCATGCGAGAATTCAACGTACGGGCCAAGAAGATCTGGAAAACGTTTTTCGAAAGTGAATGCTAAATCGACTACAACATCTTGTTGTACCTGTTGTTTGGTGCTCGGCACGAAGTTCTTGTCCAGGTCGGCAACTATAGCTCTTGTTGCTTCTTTAAGCAGCCATCGTTCCTCTTCGTCGTCTTCTTCGTGCGATTCGAGGCGAGTAAGTATGTCGTCGTATCGGTTGCAGATTTCATCGATGTCTTTGAGTATTTTGGGTTCATTAGTTGGGACATCCATTGTGAACGGGCGTATAGAATTCAAAGTGAAGGACGTTGGCCTCCAAGACCGCACGACGACCCTGACAGCATAGGAATGTGCTTTTTCCTTAACCAGCAGTGTGTGTTTGGCTTTACACTTGCAATATCCTCAGCGCTATCCGTACGTCCTGTGCGGCTCGAGGAATGGGAGGACCCTACATACATGCTGTTTCATAACGAGCAGAAGGTTTTTGTTGTTTGGCAATGTTTGGCAACCTCGGTAGCCCAGATGCGCATTGACGTTATTAGAAGGTACTAAAACGGTCGAAGCGTGCCATTGTAGCACACAAAAAGGCCATTATTGAAATCCAGCCTTTAATTAGATAGTAACCATTGTGATGCACCATGACAGCATATTATTTGCTGACATCCAAGCACACGAAAGGTGCTCGAAAAGCACTAATGGAAAACAGGAACAGGGCGCGTATCGCACAAATAGTCGCCTGGAAGCGAATCTCTTTCACTGAAGAACGAGTTTGCAGGCATTTCTCGTATTCTCGACACAAAATGTCCAAAACGGGTTTTTGCAGTTCCTTATGCTCAAAATTTAAGTTGTAGAAGGCAGTTCTTATTCTGGCACACCTGTGTCACGTCACAGTGAAACATGAGCATGCTCTGCTGAGGACCGCCTGTGCTAGTGGTTTGAAACACTCGAAATGGTGACTGCACGGTTGAATCGACCTCCATGGCAACACGGAAACATCGTCAACGCCACAGAAAACAGCCGTCCAGATCAATATGTTTACCATGCTTTCTTCGCACGGGCTTGAATGAGAGTCTACCTGTCTTCGTGAGAGTTGTAACGCGGCTGCTGAGTCAGAATGCGCTTGCACTCGTTGAGTCGTTTGCTAAAAACCATTTGCTTCTACCGTTTTAGGTGTACCGAAATGCTCACTACAAGAGCCATTACTGCAGACACTGCCTTGGAATTTCGGCCAACGTTAAAGGCGACTGATGACTTGATCAAAAGTCTGATCGATGATCATGGAAATCAGCTGTCGGATGCAGTCTTCTTTTCGAAACTGCAAGAATTACGACGTGAACACAAACGAAGTTTAAAGTTGATGGAGGACTTGTACAAAGAGAAGATATTGGAGAAGACTGCAGCACAGAAACGATCTCATTCGGCCATCGGTCGACGAGACAGCGATTTCTATTTGCGAGAAAACCTTGTCGGTGAAGAAATCTGGAATATTGAAAATAATAAAGGGAACGGGAATGAGAACGATGAAAATGAAGATTTTGTACGGTTTTTAAACAATGAAACTCGACAAGCTTATTTGGAAGCAAGGAGGCGAGGCGAGCCGCCTTTCCGATTGCCCTCGGCAGCACTAGCCGATTTGAGTGATCAAGAAGGTCAAGATTTGGAGAGTATGGCTGGATCGTACATTAGCGATTCCTATTTCCCTCAAGATTGGGAGAACATGTCATTGCAAGAAGTGTTGAGATCAGCCAGGAGTGCTTTGCTCGATTCGGACGATGAAGGAGAAGATGAACATAAAAAGGAAGTGGTCAGGAGAAGACACTCGTCAGCCGTAGATAAATCCTCGAATGAAGTAGAAATCCTAGGTCAAAATTGGAAACCCAAAATTACAGTACCAGTCCCTTTTCGAATGACCATCCGTGAAGAGACAGCTCCCATAAGAGCGTCGCATTCTCAAAATTTTCTTAATCACTTGCTGAAAGAAGAAGAAGAGAAGGCGGCCATGGAAAAGGCAAGGAGTGGATTTAAAGCCAAACCAGTACCAGCCACCACTTTCTTGCCATTATATGAGGAGTTATTGAAAAAGAATCAAGAAAGGAGGCAGTTCGTGCGCGACTATTCCAAAGAACTACTACAACAGAAAATGAAACCATTCAGTGTATCGAATGGTCGAAATGGGCAGCACAGACGACGATGCGCGTCCATGGACGATTTGAATTCCCAGCCGGTCAATAGCAGCCTAGCATTCAAAGCTAAACCGGTGCCGAAACATGTTCTAAATGGGAGAATTGATGCAGAGTTTCGGGAACGTGAAATGCAGAGGCAAGAAAAGAAGATAGAGAGAGCGGAGGAACTTCTGAAAAAGTCCAAATGGCCACCAAATATGCAGGTAAGTTCCCATGAATGGATGGACGTAGATGCTGTACTTACTATCTGTTTTCTATGAGAAAGTACCCGCAGCACCATGCGGCATGCAAAGGGCGTGTATACTGTATTCTCAAATAAAAAGAGGTTATAAGCAGTGTTAATGACAAGGCATCAGTTTTTCCAGGCTATGAATCATTCTGATATTCGTCAAGCGCTCAAATCAAAGCGGAGGCATCAACAGCTTTGCATGACCAATGGCTGGACATTCACTCCTCAAGTGACCGGAAAGGTTCCTGATTTTTCAGCGTTACATGACTCCGTACGTTTAGCATTATTCTCTGACACGTCTCATTTTTAAACGGGCACTTTGTTCCATATTTTAAGGCCTGTGCATGTGTGAGGGCTCGTTGCTTCTTTATCCGCAAATGTCTTCGCATATATGGACTAGATAAGAGCAGACATGCATTTTGATCACAGTACAAGCTTTCTGCTTTTAGTTCCAACGGTCAATCGGTGAAGCTAAATTAAAAGGGAGCCGAGTCACTGTTCCAGAACCATTTGACCTGCGTATAAACTCCAGGTTAAGGAAGCCGCACGTGAGTATTAAGGGATATTTGCGCGAGCTCCTTGATTCCGATGCTTTGATATCCCATGTGAGTACGCGATTCGATCTCTCAGCTGACATTTCCATTTTCAGCATCATGAAATGCACAAAGATGCAGTCAAGAGGCATCATAATGCCAACAGGCGTAGTCGATCTATGGTCAATTTGCAGTCTAGCTCCAATGATAACAACAAAACTGATAAAAACAAGAAACCAATTGCAGCAAAAGCTAATACGGCAGCCTTGCTTCGAGAAGCAGCAATAAAGTGGGGAGAACGATTTGAAACTTGAGGCCCAAATGCATGATTATATTGTTTTTAGGCGCCAGCTGAATGAGACGAACCAACAGAACAGGAGACTGTCGCAGCAGCTGCGCCAGAGAGATGCTGGTGAGGAGAAAATGCGCGAGAAAATGAGAGCCAGATTGATCGATTACGATTTGTCCCGGGAGGCAAAAGAACGAGAACGGGCTGAGCAAAGAAAGTAAGCAGGCATGGCGAGCATTTGGCATTTTAGATTTCCAAGGTCTGTTTCAGGTCGGCAAATCAGTCATCACAAGCATTGTACGATCAATTCAAACAGTCGATATCTGACAAACTAATGGATCGTCAGTCGCTTTTGGACCGTCAGAATATAGTAAAAGATCAAAGAGAAATTCAGGCCCATGGGTCAACTGATTTATGATTTCAGCTAATGGCCAAGCAGTCGGTGGAAAAACGGTACCGGAAGGCCTTGGAAACAGCCGGCCTAAAGGGAACTTCCGTCGCAACTGCCATGGCTTCGATTGAAAAATTGATAGCCCAGGACAAAGATGCTGCGGCCGCTGTATCAGCTGCGATTGAAGAAACTGGATCGATAGGCGGGTCTCAGTCCAGTCATTCCTACCAGAGCCCACCCTCCACTAGATCTGGTGCTAGTATGAGCGAAAGAAGCGAGAGGAGCGAAGCTAGTAGCAGCGCAATGGAAGAAACGGCCAGCCATCACAGCGGCAGTACTGTCACCGTAAAATCGAAAAGCCCGGTTCGAGACATCAGCGGTAATGAGAATAGCGATCGCGAGACAACACCAAATCGTGCATCCGTGAGTTCTGCACGGGAAGAAGCTGGGACAGTATCGAGAAGAGTTGAACTCCCGAGCAGTCCCAGTGATGTAAAGGACATCTTTGAAGACTGATCGTAACTCGGATTTTATCAGTTCTAGTAGGTTATCCGTCATTTTGGCTTGCTTACAGTTTTTGCTCCCTTTCTGCACCGGATTCGTTCTTCAAAGATTCAAGTGGGCTGGGCAGTCACACGCACGTTGCATCTGATATTGCCATGATTGACAATTTCTATGTTGGTGACCTCTTTCTCGAAGGTGGTTGCGCGTTACGAATGTTGACAAGAGGTTTCTTCGGTTGCGATGCATAGTGATGAATGCGTGAGTCAAGGCGTTTGTTATGATTGATCACACAACAGGACAAGTGTGAAATTCGAAAATTTAGGACAATCTGCCTACGAGCGGGGAGGTCTGACGGTAAAGTTTCCTAAAGTTTGTATAACGCGTGCCACATTGAGTGTTGTGCTGCACCGCCTGAGTGCACCTATACTACACAATGGTCAATGAATATATGTACAGCACATAGTATTGAGACTGCTTTAAGTTTAGCCTTGAACTTGACCACTACCGGTTGGTCTTCTATGGGGGCTTGCTGAAGGTGAGGGGTACCTTGTTATCTTTTGCACTAGGGACACACACACGAGCAGTTTACAGGTTCACTCGCATTAGTAAAGTGCAATCGACTAGCCAGGGCCAAGTTGGATATGTTATCTTAGACTCATCCGAACAGGAATGGATAACCAAGTACTTTTTTATGCCTTTTCATATTCCCACACTAAATGTCATGTTTGAGAAAATTGACAAACGATACGCTTGCTATAATTCGTGTTTTCTATGCATGGTGCAACGACAACAGCCAGGTAGTTTACAAGGTCGTCTGAGCGCCAGCCGCTCAAGTGTGACTTCGTTCAACGTGGTGGGGCATAAATTCAATTGCATACCAAGTATAGGTTCCTTGAACATTTTACAAGAAAATAGACCATCAGCCTATTCCCAATGTCGTCTTTCTATGAAAAAGGGCCAAGCACGTCTGGTCTCAACTTTCCTCCCACTTTCATCATGGCCGCCTGGCCAACTGCGCAACGCGACGTGTCCTCCTTTCGAAAAAGTTCTCATACGGTCTGGTGATCTGATTTTTCTCACCGTTGCTCGTCAGTCATCGGTCCGAAGATCGCACTGAGTATTCCCGGCCTCACTTGCGATTGCATCATCGCCGCCAATTCTCTTGGACATCTATTTATCAAAAATAAACTTTTTCTTTCGTCGTCTAACGCGTTGTCTCCAAATTCGTCCAGTCGGCGGCACGTGTTTGAATTCCAAGTATCTCGAACATCCTTCCGGGAACATTACGGCCAAATCGTTTCATCAACCTTGAACGTCTCGACGAGAGTTGACACATTTTCTTTGCCAATTACTTTTTTCCAAAGTCAGTCGGAGGAGTTCATAAATTCGAAATACAAACGGACCGATCGCCTTTTTCTTCCGTGTTGTGCAAAGATTGTTTAGTTTTGACGATCTCAGGCCATTAGTTGTCTTACTGTACCTTTGCAGACAGCGTGTATAGTTTTTGAGCGCGGTAAAGTATATTTCCGAGCGATTGCTCATTTCAAGCTTGGCGAATTACTGTGCGATGGTGACTCAGAATCTGTATCGTCGATCAGAGCCTTCGCAAGCGAACGGTTTTTCTTTCGAGCACTTGTATTGCGAAATGTGTGGCACTATGTAATAACTAGTCGATACGCTGATCGTGAGTCTTGCCGCTACTAGCCGCTCACAGAGAAGGTTTATTTTCATACACGAATGATGGATGATCTCTGACGAAGTCAGACTCAACATGTCTTACTAGTCAGGGGGTTTCATCGTTTACCTAAGATGATGTTGAACGTTGAGGCCGCAGCCAAATGCCAAGCCAAATGCCAAGTAAGTACCTCCCATTGAGCATTTTGGGATAGTATTAGACTAGAAACCAGAAGAACCGCGAACGGCTAACTTCACCGTTTTATAGTACATCCTGATCCAAGCAGTTTAGATAAGTGGGAAAAAACCGCGCTTCGTACAAACTTGAATGTTCGTCCAAAAGATAGGCATAATCGCATCTCAGATCAGCATCTCGTTTATTATTTCAAAACGTTTGCTAGGAGCGCAGAGCAACAACAGTTTTGAAAGATTAGTCATGTACGATCGCATTAGTTCGGTCTTCATCATGACAAATGTCTTTGCGGTGCTTTGGAAAAGGCTGATATCAAAACAAGTGAAGCGATCAAAATCGTGGCGTCGTTTGGGCTGTAAGGAGATGGCGTGTTGTTTTTGCAGGACCCCCAGCTGTAAGCTGTGGTGATCCGTGTACACTTACAGTTTACCAATCTGCGACTCGGAGATTGGAATGTGTCTGTATGTAGGCCCTTTTTGTATGCGAAACCCATTCGTAACTGTGAACAAGCAGGGCGCCGGACGGTCGCTGCAAATTATGCTTACGTCGCCGGCTGGTCGGATAGATTGGGAATAATGATATTTCTGTCAAATGTGGCGCCTTGCCCTTTGGCTACGTATACGCCTGGCCTACGTGGAAAAACGGTACAGGCAGGGTGGCGTGCTCGGCTCGTGGGCGGTGTTGGCTAATGTTCCTGAGCTCGGTTTGCTGGTTCTCATCGTCAGACGCGAGCTATGATTGCTTTGGGGATGGTTGGGCGATAGGTAAAGGTCTTATCGTTGCTCACGTGGCCTTGATCCTGTGGTATCGATGTTCAAAGATCGCAGATATTCGGGTAAGTGAGATAGTGATCATTATATGGTGGGTCGTAGCATGTGGGTGTGAGACGCACAATAGTGACTCAGAACATTGCTTTGCGTTTGCAAAGTCGTCTTGGCCAAAAGGTCTGAACTTGTCAGGTGTTCAAGCGAAGTGAATTCTCAGAGTTAGCAGCTCTTTGGTGGTGCCACTGATAAGTCGAACCGAAAGCATATGAGTGTGAGCTTACTTGCAGCTAGTCTACTGTGTAACAGAGTTATGGGTGAATTCAGTAATACTGTACTGTAGAACAGAGAAAACGTAAGATGTTCCTGAGCGCCTTTATGACTTTTCCACTTTGCCCTTTCCGCGTTTGCCTCCAGATGAGTTCCTGCCCTCTTCCGGTCGGGCAGCTCGTAGCCGCGAGGCATGGTGGCTATTTCACCAGAATTTGCGCGCAGCCGAAGCTGAGCTCCGAGGCTCATGGCGACTCGGTTGGTCCCATTTTAGAAACCCTAGATAGAGCAGAGAAATGGTCATTGTCGGGCATCAGCCATGCGTGCAACATTAGCTCGATCCAAGCAGTCTTTTCTCGCTGCTTGCTCGGACGGGGGCGCGCTAGTTGTTTCCTTTCTTCGCGTAGAGTGGGTCCATCTTTCAAGCACCTCAGACATGTCTTGGATAAGCTTGTCATCTAGTTTTGATCACTTTCGGAAGCTAGGCACGAAAGTCGCACCTTGATAGGAAAGTGCTCGAATCACATCCGCCTTATTGTGGCGCGGGACGCGCCTTCGTAGTTTTATTGCATAGCTCGAGCGTGTTTGCATAGTCAACGTTACGAGATGGGGCTCGGTGCGTCACACTTTGTGCGTTCGAAGCCGTAAAAGCATATACGATGGCTTAGAAGGAGGGGGAATTTATATTTTGTAAGCACTAGAGCTATGCGATTGTTTGCCAACACGATTCTCGACCAAAGGAAATACGACGAATCGCGAGCCGTGCCTTCGACTCGCTACGCTAAAGGAAGGAAACGAAGTCGGCTTTGGTGAGTGGGTGGCGCTGAGTCCGCATTTAGAATACTTTTCGATCAGGTGATGTCGTGTCAGTTTTCTTTCGCGGTTATGAGCTTTTCGATGAGTGTATCTGATCTTGATGATTCCGTGTATCGTCTTGGGATTGTCTCGCAGATTGTCCTGTTTGAGATTGGACTTACGTGACGCGCGCCTCTTGGATGATTCTGCTTTAGTCTCTTTATAAGTGGCCGTCAGCGCCAGTTTGTAGTTCGTGGCAGTTTCGGTAGGGTGATAGTCTGGGTTAGGCAAGAACTTAGAGCTGTTTGTGCTTATTGGCTACTTTAGTTCAAAGGCAATCGTCCTCATGTGAGTCCCTGATCATCCTTTGCCCTTATCCATCTGTGACTTCCTCGAGCGCCTCTGCTCGTCAGTGCTTAAACTTTGACTCTCATGCCTGTCTGCTTGCTGAAAAAGATGACTTTTTGCTAGCGGTCTCACCGTTACACAATCCATCCGATTTCTATCAACCTTTGAATGCGCCCTTCATTTTAGATACCAGGGTCAGTTTCGCGGCACAATCGGGCGTGGTCAGTTTGACGGCACAATTTGACGGTACAGTGACATTGATCTCGATCGCGACTTCCCGATTGGTCGGGAAATATCACCCTTAAATGGCTTGGGTTGTCCTAATTGCTGGTTCGGCCAGTCAACCCAGTCCATTGGGTGATATTACCTGAAGGTCGAGCCTTGACGGCACCAGCGATCATGATAGATGGCGAGCGCGGGAACGGGTAAGTGCAATGATAGTGTCCTTCGTCTTGTGGCATGCATGACATAACTGTGGTGTCCGTCTCTCACTAACCGGGGCTCCGTTGTGTAATCTCGTCCGGTGAAGTGTGACCAGAGTTCGGGTTGCTAATGCATGCCTGCATGAAATGGTCCGAGTCCGCTCTCTGCTCGGTGATAATATCGAAACAATGAAGTGCCAGTTTGTGACTAACTGCTGGCTATGAGCGGATTTGGCATGGCCTTTCTGCATGGCATACTTTTGGCGTCCGTGAGTCACGCTTATCGGCATGGGATTAAATTACGTCAGCCCATTGTCGACGTTGAGACTAGTGACGGAATGAATGGGCACATGTATTTGTGTTTGTGTTGAAGAATGTTTCCATAACCGGCTTTACTGTTTCGAGGCTGTCTAAACATCCGTTTTGCTTGTTTGCTTATTGTGATAATAAACTTTCGTGCGTTGGCCGTGCAAGGTGTCTCTACGTACTTTGCAGTAAAGTGCTAGAGGAAGCTAAGCAAAGCCTCTTGACCTCCCCGATCGGAAACAAGCCGTGAAAATATACTGCATGGTCTGCCAATATCTAGCCAGGCGTTGCTTGATCTGCAGGTACACAGAGCGAGGCTGGCAGGGGAGGACCTTTGGCTAGTGCCAAGCAGAAGGTTCGAAGTGGGCGTACAGACGAAGTAGAGTGCACCGCTGCTAATCATATGCACGTGTGATTTTGCATTGCATGTCTACTAATTAAAGCGAACATGTGTAAGTTCCAGTTTCCGTACCTGCATGTGTTGTGATCATCACCTTTTATGCTACATTGCAATGAGGCCTTGGAGCAAGGATCGCTCGGTCATTCTGAGTATAGCATTCTAAGTGCTTCTAAAAAGCTCAATGCAGTAGCTCTTTGAGATGCTGTGCTCAAACTGACTGAGTGAATAGTCTACGTGCCCGATCGTAATTGGACAAGGTAAGAGAGACCTAATTCGTTGAAGCTGTTTTTTTGCTGGCTTTATCGCGTATATTTTCAATCCTAGATCCTTTTTAGAGATAGGGATCAGCATCCACGAATGGTCGGCACAGAGCGTGTTTATAGTCCGAATAGAAATCAATAACTGATAGTACCCGTTGTAGTAGCACCTGATTGTATGTAATACTGTAAATAACTTTAATTTCGCGGTACCCAATTTTCGCGGTTCTGGACTTTTGCAAAATTTCGCGGATACAAATTTTCGGGGTTTCTGGCTCACCGTCAGTCATCAGTACTGGTTATGCATATGATGAATCTCCCGCTGATACTTCAGACTGTGTGGGAATGTTCGATCTTTATAAAGAACACGATCAGCTCCGTTATACCTGCTTTCCTGCACGTAGGAGCTCCAAGCATTAGATGCGTGTAAGGAGCCGCCTGGGTGGTGTAGCGGTGAAAGGCGTGTGTCACAGTTTGCTTAGTACAGCAGGAGACCATCAGCCTGGATTCGACTCTAGTCATCTGAGAACTTTGTCAAGTTGTCTCTGTGCCTTGCACGCCTGTTGGTGGGTGACTCTCTCCTTATCCATTCGGTGTCCATGAACGAGGAGAGGTCTTATGGGGCGAGGGGCTCTCGATTCCAGACTCCTCACAGGGCACGGGCTAGGGAGTTACCCCTGGGGTAGCCACTGACATCGCGGAGTAGAGATCAACATGCGCTCTTGCCATCCTGGGTGGACCCTAGTTGATGGCAAGATGAGGTCAGCTAAGAAGCCCCCAGGCCGCGGGAAAAAGGGCAAAAATTGAATCTCTCTGCAAGGCTAAGATGGGTCGAAAAATTTGATGTGGAAGGAGCTGTGAGTGGAAACGCCTAAGCATTCAAAAAGTATTTTACTCACTGGTATTTGGAAGAAATTCCGAAGAAATACAGAAACTGTAAGCAACTGCCAAAAGTGGATCTCAGGTTGTCTGTCAGTGATCAAACCATATCATGCTCGACGGGTTTTAAGGCGTCCCAGATTCCCCAATCCATCAGAATCCATCGTGGATCCGTTCCAATCCAGTTGGATAGCTCCTGGTCAGGTAGGTTGAGACAGACTGTTGTCAGTAGTAATGTTCAAGATGCTCGTCAGTGCATCACTGTATTGATACGAGTAATGTGACTCATGTCCACACTCTTTGATGAGGTGGTTTTAAACGTATTTGGAAACTGATCCGGGTTGCAGTTTAACTAAATGTAGTCAGCAGGTGGTTGAAAACAAGGTAAAACTGAACCTATGCTCTATCTGAAAATCCAGGTTTTCTACACAAAAATTTCGCGGTCCAGGCCATCCGCGAAAACCGCGACATTAAAGTTACCGTGGAATTGAAGTAATTTACAGTAGGTTTGGGCTCGTATTATTGTAGGGCGTGACCGGTGGAGCTTTTGCATCAGGGCAGCCAACCAAGCCATCCGACTATGTCTGAAACATCACCGTCCTTAGAATTTTCAAAGTACGGCAGACGAACCTGACTGACCTATCTGTCTGAGGTGACTAATCGACGTAAGGCTGATTGTAGTTTTATGCTATGAGGCTAACTCACCACGATGGCCACGTGACTCAATAAAACCAATGATCGAGCGTGACAACTGGAATGGAGAGAGGATTGACCTGGAGATGGGGAGAGTAACAGACCATCTATCGATAAGTGGCATACTGTAGTGTCCCAATATGTAAAACTGTGGCCACTACTTCTTTCAACGTGCACACAGATAATATCACCAACCACGATAAAACGCCAAAAAGGATAGATAATCCAGTTTGTTCCTTCAGTGCCCCAACTGTGCAAACATTAGCATTCGATCCTCCATGGCATCATTCAATCTAAGCCGTTTTCTTTCGTTGCTTCCATTCGTGCCCGCTGTCGAATGTACTTCTCCAGTTCCTAAGCAGAGATCTCATCAGCTCGTAGGATAGGATGATTCGGCTGATCCGAACCTGGTCTTTCTGCGCACGTAGCAAATCGATCGCTTCTTCCTTGTATTGAGGATCCTTGGCAGGGTCGTCAACTGCGTCGATTTTCATAGTCTAGAAGCAGTATTACATTATTGTCAGCTTTAAGAGGTTGAGACGCATGGATACTTTCTGAGGGTAGTATTCACAGAACGCATTCTTCCACAAGTCCAGTGGAGTTGAACCCGATATTTGGCCAGAGTCGGCAGATGGCGGTGGACCTAGTAATTGAGTACATGGTGTCTTGGGTGTCTTGCATAGGATCTCTATCCAGGAAATGACTACAATTGTACATTTACCAATGTCCTGAAGTGAATCAGCTCCAGCTGGGACGAAAAGAGGTTTTGTATGATCCGTTACAAGCCCCTTGCTAAAAAATCCATCATTCAGCATTTTGACAAAAACTTTGCAAACATACCTAGCAGCTGTGTTGAAAATGAAATGGCTGATGAGGGCTCGTCCACGTGTTACTAAACTGTCTATCTTCAAACTGAAAAACTGAAACAGAGGACTGCTTCTTAAAGTGAAATGCTATCTCTGCAAAACAGGCAGAATTAGCTGCACCTGTAGGCTGACCCCGTTTGTGTGTGCCACAAAACGCAGAGTGCGAGTGATCAGTTTCCGCTTCTCTGGGTCGAACTCCTACAAGATGCAGTAGTGTGGAAAAATGGCAGCAGCCAGGGACTATAGCGACTTATCGTCAGCTTTAATACCTGAAAAATATCGTATTTTCCTCCAACAATGGCCAGTGGGACAGGAAATGGTTTGATGAACTCTCTATCCTATCAATATGACATCAAGTTGGAATATAGCCACAGGCTACATGCTGCTGCGTTACTTGGCAATCCGCCCCAAGTCTGGTCCAAGCTTTTTTCATCAGCTTTTCATTGAGGTCTCTGTTGCCATCAATAAGTTTCTGAAATTTGCTTCGAACATGATTTAAGCAGGTGTCCAATATGGTCCATAACTGATCGGGTTGAGATAAATCTAACATGAGCACGAGTGACAATTGCCTACGTAATCGATAGCGGGTCAAGATAGGGGAGTTATTCACATATTGACCACAGCTCTTACTCGATAGCTTCAGCAGTAATAACACTGTCTAGCAGCGACAACAGGTTAATCCCACCGCCTAGTTCCCAAATGTGACCAACTTCTTTTGTCTACAATTCAGAATTACTTTAGCAAGCTGCCTTATTACTGCATGAAAAACTTGAGCTCTCACATTGCCCTTAGTCCTGCGTCCATAAGTGTACTCAAGGGCTATAGTCGGTTTGGTTTGTTCGTCCCTGAAATAGATTGCCAGTGTTCACATCGCATCTTGCTTGATCACAGTGTTACCTGTCCAAAAATCTTAAAATGAGGGATGTCTTTCCCTATAATAGCAGCACAAAAAACAGCTTCACCTGGGCCCATGCTCACGTCAGTTCATGACTTACACTGGCTCGGCCACCCAGAAGCAAGATGTAAGATTCTTCTCTGACTTGAGAATCATCATCTACGAATAGAAATCTAAGACGACGACAATGCAAATTCAGAAATTTTGTGATACCTCCTTGTCCTTGGGGATCCTGATTCAAAGCTCTTTTCGCAGCATTCTGTTCGATCTTCTCTTTAGCGTATCCCCATAATGCCATGCTGATCTAGTGGTTTTTAATGCAGAGACAGGTCCTGCCTGGACAGTCAACAATAGCGTTTCTTGTTGCTAGGAGATAGGCTACTACTGAAGAGCACTCATGCTTAGCCAGCGCGAATGATGAATTTAGGAACATGTTCATCGGACACTAGAGTGTAAAAAACAACCAGCGGCACAATTTGCCCCTCAAATCAGACCCATACGGGCGGGTGTGGCAAACCGCAGTCACTGAGACAAAACCCCGACTGCAGGAAGAATTTAGGGGCATAGGGTTCAGGACTACATACCTAAGGAACCTTTCACATCGAGGGTTGCCGTTACCAATGTCGGTAGTCCTCTCCCACTCGCCGTGGGCCTAATAGCTGGAAGGGTACAAGGAAACCCTCAACAACAATTCTACTGAAACTCTCGTTAGCTAGAGCGCACTTCCTTGCAGCAGCCCTCACGCACTTTACAGTCTTCAGGGTCACGTGGTTTATTGCAGGAGACTTCTGATTGGATGCTTCCAGCTACTTTACACTGCTCGATTTCTGAAGGATCGGCTCTTCACCTGCCTCGTCATTCCTCCTTTCGCAGCCCGTCGTGAGCGCTTGGTCGAAAGTGAGCTCCCGTGTCGAAGTCGCGTCGTCGTGTGCGAGTGAGTTTGTTGATCGTCGAGCCGAAGTGTGCGAAGAATGGCTGCCGTAAGTCCTCGGCCTTTCTGCGATCTCCTCTTCATAACTCGTTTCTTCATTTTCAGCCCGATCCGATCGCCCTGCACAACAAAGCGCAGTTCCTGTCGTCCCTGTTCGAGGCCCTGTCCACGGTCAAGCAGGTCCCGCCGTCGTTGCGAAGCCAAGTGTCGTACGCTCGAGCGACGTGCAAGCACTTCCTGAAACCGCATTTCCGTCTCCAACGCATCGCCCAGCAAAAGCTGCCCCTCGGCAAAGACTTCGAAAGCGGCCCGTTCACTGCGGCCACCGATCAAGTCAAGCAAGCGTCCGACGGAAGTAGCTGCCTTGTACGAGTCGGGTCCCCAGGGAAGGAGGGCTCTCGTCCGTTTCAGCCGAAGGCGAGCCCAACGTTGCTGGCAGCCATGGGCAAAGTGGACGAGGCCGTCAAAGAATCGAAACAGCCGGTGCTGCAAGAAACCGTCGACGTGCTGCAAGAACTGGCCAAGATCATGTCGCTGCCCCAAGCCGTCCTCAAACCCGCCGTGCTCGCCTTGGTCAGCTCCGGAGTGGTGGACACGGCCGAAGTGGACGAGATCACCGCCAAGGTACCCGCCGCCACGTTCACGCCCGATCAACTCTGGGACGCCGTCGCCGATCGAATGGATGCGGCCAAGGACGGTCGAGCGGCCACCTACCGCAAGTTGGGAAAGGCGCCCCCCGTGCAGCAGAACGTGACCAAGGCCGGCTACTACCAGGTAAGCTCGTGTGCTCGGCTTTGCCTGATCGCCGCTGACGAGTTGTGGGTTTCAGATCGTGGACGTGCCGAAAGACAAGCAATTCGCTTCCATGCCCATCACGACCTCCCTGGCGGGGCACATGGCCTGCGGACCGCAACGAGCCAACTTCACGCACCTGGACGCGGCGGGACACCCGGCGGCGAGGGCCCTGATCGAAGACCTGACCAACATCCTGCTCATCGGTACGAACGTGGCCGAACTGGATCGAGAGAAGAGCGTGGCCATGACGTTGCGGTCGATCAACCAGCAGGACCCCATGGCCGTCTCCTTCCGGTAAGTCCCTTTGGTCATGATCTTACTCGAAAGAGCATGCTCTCATTTCAGTACCATCATCGACAAGAGCACAGCCCAGCCAGCCCCGACCTCCGGCAAGCAATCAGGCGGCACAGTCAAGTCGGCTTCCCCCGTGACGGCGTCCCCCGCCCCTGCCAGTACCAAGTCTCCCGTTGCGGCCGGTGCCCCTGGTGGCGAGATGAACTTCCTGGAGGTGTTCGAGGTAAGGACTCGGTTGGGCGAGACGAGGCTGTGTCGGCTGACGCGCATTCCCTTTTCAGAAACTGAAGCAGATGGGTCAGGGCGTGACGGTGCCGATCGAGATGCTGGACGCCGTGTTCGCGCAGTTGGTGAGCGGCAACGTGGCCACGGCGGACGAAGTGAACCAGGCCAAGGCCCAGCTGAAGACGAAGGCCGACGACAAGGGTCAAGTCTCGTTCCCCATCATCCAAGAAGTGTTCATGAATGTTTTCGGCTCGAAGCTCGGCCAGCCCGCCAAGTGATCTGTGATCGATGATGTGCAACATCGATGATGTGTGATGTGATCGGTGATGTGGTAAAACATGAACATGAACATGAACATGAATGAACGGTGGTGACTGAATGGGTGTCGGATGAGATCGTGTTCTGTGTTGTCCAAGAACGTGAGCCAGGTGGTGACCGAGTCGAGTTTCAGACGGGCGCCATAGTCAGGGGAGGTGATGCAAGCAGCATGCAGGATGCAGGATGCAGGCATAAGTGTCTCGCGGCCGCAGTGGATGCCACACCAGACTGCTTGCCATGAAGATATCAATCTGCGATCCAGTCATCCTATGTGCCGTGCTGTGCGTGTGATGCGAATGTTGTGCCCATGTGTGACAAAAATGTGAGGTGATAAAAGATCTGCGCTCAGTAACATTTTCTCACTGTATGCTCGTATCTCACAGTTCAGTGTGGTCCATAGATCTAAACGTGACCAGGTCAAACATCGACAGCTGTGTTAGCCAGAGTAGTATAATAATCAACGATGCTGAGTCAACATGCGCCAGAACCAGGACATGCTTGACGCAGACCGCGTACAATAATAAGATTCGCAGGAGACGTTTCTGGTGACGTTCGATGTCTCGACCTTCGCCTAGGGTTTCTTCGCTCCTTTCAGAGACATCTTATAAACGAAGTTCGAAGCTCATAACAATTTGAGGGAAGTCTTTCGCGATCGGCTCAAAATCCAAGATCACGACGTCTAAATTTTAATCTGCGGGTATACTAGGAGCTATTTGTGGTACATGAGGATGCCGTCACATCTCGAAGTCTGCCAGGTATTTAAAGCTTCTCGCAGCTTCAGTTAGGGTAACGTCGGCGAAGAAAGATAAGGGCTAGGACGAGCACGACACTGAATACGCTGAGATTCCAGCATTTATCAGTGTCCATTGCCACATATAGGCCTTAGATTCATCACAGGCTCTGGAGAGTCTTTGTGAGGCCTTGGATCGCTTCTCGTCGCTTCAATCAATACAACAGTTGTGCCATGCCCGCTTATGACAGATTTCGGCATCTCAGACACGCATATGATGGTGCTTCATGCCTTCGAATATACGCACAGTAGTCAAATCAGGACTTCCACCTCAAGTGGTTTCAATGAAGACGAGCGATGAAATCGAAAAACTTTTAAAGATAACTTGGCTAGCCCTCAGCAGCTTTCCGAACTCCGCCTTCTCTTGGAGCACCTGAACGTGAGGACAGTCTGAATTAGATATCGACCTTGGGACAATGGTAGGTTGGGGAGAAAGATATACTGGCACGATGCGCAATAAAGTGAGAAACAGTTAGCCTGATCAGGAGTCGAACCCGAACCCTAACCGGTGGTGCGTCGTAATACATATTATGTAGAATGACAATCTGTACGACGTATGCTAATTTCTGATCAGGGCTTAAAAATTTTTTAAAGTGTTTTGATGCAAAAATATTATTCTCTGTTGCTGAAGTGAAAGACACCCACACCTGTTTCTTGTTTGCCTTTTGCCCTATAAGCACCTGGGCGATGCATTTTTAGGGGTCACAGCAACACAGATATCGCTTTCCAATGCAAGATAACGTTATGCGTCAGAGCACAAGGCAGTCTGGGTTTCTCTGGCAGTTAAAAATGAGCTCGTTCTTTTTTATAATAGTATTGGCCAAGCTGCATGTAACTCGGAAGTGAGAACACGATCGACTTCACAGCTGCTCCTCGAAGTCGAATAACTGCAAACTTCTTTCCCTTCCAAGCAACAAGTAACTTTTAAAAAGTTTTCTCAGCCGGTGATGGATAATGGTTTTAGCAAGAGTACGCTGTGAGCAGCTGACATTCTTACATCAAACGAGCGCATTTTGCACTGCCAGCTTTGACGAACACTGGCAAAGGTCGAAACTTCTGACGCCATCACTCTTGTGTGACAACATGGGCTTGGTGTAGGGTGGTAGAGCGAATTAGTCTCTAAGCCACAGGCTTTTAGTCTGATCGCGAAATCTCTTTTGCCAAACATTTAGTTTACGAATAATCCGGATTGGACCCAACATCATGAAATCGATACTGACGATATTGATTTTATCGTCGATTGCCTTTTCGTCTTTGGCCAACCAAGATCACACGGCAAGTTGCATTCGAGAAGCTGACCCACAACAACTCAGTCAAAAGTGTTGGCATTTTGGCAATTGCTGCCAGAGGGTTTGCGATGCCAGGAATATGGGAAGGGATATGGCTTGCAGCTATAGCCATGATCGCGGTGGATTCAATCCGAAACAAACCAGATGCATTTGTGTGGCACCGATCCATCACACTCCGTCATCTTATACTACCAGGGACCCGAGAGGAAATGGATCGCAATCCAACAGATTTCAAGTATTGACGATTTTTGGTGCAATCTTTCCTTGTGTGTTCTTTCGCCGTACATGAACACTATTTGGTTCGATTACTCATGCTGTCTTGCCGTAGTGGTGGATGGCAGGTACTGTGCATGATTTTGGCCCAGGATCATCATAGGTCAGGTTGCTATGAGAGGTATTCATTCATTTTGCTGTAGATTCCAAATAAAGTTGAGTAGAGTTGATGACTGCAGCGGGGCAAAGCATGCATATGCATGCTTTTACTGGCATGAGAGTGAAGGCACTAATTATGCACCCCCCACCTAGTAGTTAATGCACTTTACATCACAGCTTGGTTTCCTGGTTTTGCTGACTTGCAGCTGCATACAGGAGCCTTTTTCATTCTGACTTGAAAAATTTGTGAGCCATGGCTGCATTGAGCCTGCTGTCTCTGTTCTTTGCCTTCATTGCGTTCTCCTTCGCCGCCGAGGCTTCGACAGACACAACTCTGGTGGTTGATGAGAACCAATGTGCAAAACTGGCTCTTTTCGCGGTCGGCACGCAATGCGTGATCATCGAAGAAACCCAAGATTCGTGGAAACAGGCAAAATCCAACTGCGGAACGTACCCGTTGTCGGCATGGCACCTTCCGAAAATCGATCCACAGGTGAAAGAGAAATTGCGAAGGATAGTCGAGGACTGGCGCATGAAGACCAATAGCTCGGAGCCGTTGAAGTTCTGGGTCGACCTGGTTCGCGAACCATCTGCAGATGAAGACACGCGCGATTTCACAACCTGGCGAAATCCAAAAAAATGGCATTCCGAACGCGATGGTCGTACATTAGCCGACGATTTCAATGATCAAGAGCCACCTTCCTGGGCGAACCGAACCAATGACAAAAATAGTAGTATCGCGGACCTCCGATGCGCGATGGCCCTTACTGATGGCGAAGCGATCGTCTTGACTGAAGCCACCTGCACTGGCGCTCCCAATTCGTCGTCCGTGTTCGAAGGCATGAAGCACCATCGCCTATGCGAATCGGAGATGGCAAAAGCCGTTAAAAATGGAGAAAGCACAACTGCTGTGTTAGCTGGATCGACGGGAAGCGATCCAAGGGTTCGCAACGAAAATTTTCAGCCGGGCGATGAATCTGATTCCAGTATGTGGCAATGGGCACTGATGGGTGCTGGAATCGCAGCCGTCGTCTTCTGTATCTTGCTTATCCTAGCCGTCGTCCTCCTTCGCCGACGTTACCGTAAAAAATTGCGAGAAGCCAGCATCGCAAACACAAAAGGCATACGAAGTTTGACCGACCAGGGAAGCTCGGATACTCTAAGCAGCCCAGCTGGCAACAAAATGACCAACGACGACAGCAGCTCGTCCACATTCACCGACAGTTACCAGTACATCTACGTGAAAGACGGCAAAAGGATGATGCGAAGGGTACACGGGCACACCCGGCGGTCCCGTGGGAGACGACCGCAGACCAAGCCTCCTGTTAAGAGGAGAAGCAGCAGCACTAAAAACGACACTGGTGCCATCAAGAAACTGCCAGCGATCGCCCATAAAGCGCCGGCTCCAGCTACGATGATCCAAAAGACGCCGAGAGGCATAAAAAAAGTAGCGGTTTGAACTTGCCCAAACCATCGATCTAACGCCCTCTGCGTTGTCGACATGGAATTTGGGTCTCCGGCAGCAGAGAAGAGAGTGAGACTGTGCTTATGCAATGTGACCATGTGAGCTGTACTGACTTTTCCCGCATGCGCCTTGTGCTTCATTCTCTGTTTCTGATCGACGAAAACATCAAAAACAGTGCTAGCGACCGTTGACTTAAAAGCATGCCTGACAAATTTTTAATTTTTGAGAGGCTTCTATTTTCGTGCGGGCTTGATGCCAAACTTCTAGTTTGATGGGCCAGTTGATCGTTAGGACCGCGCAGTCCCACCTGTGGCCGAGTGGGTTAGGAGTCTGTACACGCCTTATCAGCGCACGCTTACGATTAGGGGCGCAAGTTCGACTCGCGACTGGTAATTCATTTCTTGTGTAATACGTCCCTTCAACCTCGAGAGCTATTTAGCGTTTGGTCTCGCGGAAAAAGAGCAGGATATCTCGGAAATTCCATTTTAGCACTGATTAGGTGACTACTAAAATACAACTAGCGTTTGCCATTCGGAGAGTCGGCTAGCTTTCATTTGGGGCGTGTCATAAAAAGAAGGTAGAGCATACCCCGATAGTTCAGGTAGATCTGTCAATGTGACTCTGGTGCAGGCCGCCCTACTCTTGTTACGGCTATCTCTACCATGAGACATTTCTGACCCCTTCCTGTCAGGCCATGGCTGTCAGGCCCCAAGCACACAGTCAGCACGATATCATCTATTTTTCCGGGCCCTTATTCGACTTCTCTCAACCTAGGGAGATTTTTGTAGGTTGAACCGCACTTTCTGCGAGTTCCTTGGATATAGAATTAGTCGAGATCCGCTCAAATTGATCAGAAAGGCTCCGCAAGACCTTGAACTCGAAGGCACAAACTCTCTCAGCTCACCTAGGGGGGAGAGAGGATAAAGTCATTTTTCAAAGTTCAACATGAGACCATAACGAATGAGAGCTACCTTGTCAAATGATTGGCACCGACGGAAAATTCATGCTGTTTCTCCATATTTCATTATTCATCGTCAGCTGCCTAGCAACTGCGCAAAACAACCGGTTAACCAGTGAAATACGCTATGCAGGAATAAACATCCATTCGTTGGTGTCGGAAAGGTCTGAAAAGAAATTATGTCGATCGGCATAAGAACGTCAACTCTTTTATTGAGTAACTTTCTCTTTTCTTTTGTCGTCCATTTTATCTTCTAGTGTTCAATTTTCTTTTCAGTTCTGCTTCTGTGCTGTCTGCCAGCGGCCGCAGTGAAATGCTACGCGTGCACGAGTTCTTTGCCTCAAGAACCGAACGAGTATGCAAAAAATCTGGCGAAGAAAGTCATCTCTACTTATTATGTCCTACCGGAAGTGTCGACCGTGTGCAACACACCCAGCGAACCTGATTTTGTCAATACTTTAAAAGTGGATTGCGATCGAGAGGATACTTGTGTAAAAATTACTGCTGCTGTAGAAGGTATGCACTAACACCACAGATATTATTTTTCCCTTTTCTTGAACTGCCATTATTTAGGATTGACATTTACGATCCGTGGGTGCAAAAAGAGCGTCTTCAGACAAGCACCTGACAACACGCCTTGCAACGCGAATGGCAGCCCTTCATTATGCGAGTGTTCGAAGGATTTGTGCAATGGTACTCCGACTATAAACCTGCCTTTCAGTCTGGTCACAATCTTTGCACTGGTCAATGTTATTTTTGTTCCATATTTCCGTTTCTAGTGGCACTCATGGCTCAATGGACCGAACCAGTAGGCGTTATTTTTAATCACGACTTCGTATAAGTTGCTCAGACTTAGCTATGGATGCTATTTGTATGCTTCCTGTGCAAATAACATGATCGAAGACCTTCAATTTGTTTTGAGGACCTCGTTCGCAAATGTGTCATCACAAAGTGACAAGTTGATTCTTCAACGGAACCTGCTTTTACTATGTCAAGTCTTTAATCAAGAATCACCTCACAATGTGTTTAGGGTAATGGACAAGTCAAGGGCGAATACTGACACTTGTTCCAGTAGTAGTTCTCCGCTGCTGATCGCTGGTTGTTCATCCTCTGACGTCGACGAGCTCGTCTTGCGTTGGCAATACGACTGAGGAAGAGATCACGACGAACTACTTCCTCGTTGCCAAGACTATTGGAAGCTAAAGGAAGACCGGCTTCGCTGATCAGAACTTCAGGGATGCGTAATCCGATCTCCCTGCTTTGACGCTTCTAAAAAAGTGATCTACAGTTTAAGCATGTGCACGTGGGACGGTTTCTGGTGTAAGGGGCCCCACGATACCACTTATGCTAAAGACAGACCGTATTGATGCCCACAAGGTACTACCGATGTTGCGCACAAGAAATCCTACAACATACCAATCGAGGCAATCGCTCCTTGCCTAATTTCCCGCCATTGTCGACTCGAATTGTGAGTGACTCGATCACAAGGAAGCAAGTCATGAGCACGCACGCTGTTGCTCGCATTTGACTCATCTTTTGATCCAGGTTCTCCTAAAACAGATCACTTTAGGGAGCCGTCTCATTCATCACCCCAACGCCAGCCAACCCATCTCCTCAAAGTATCAGCATAACCATGGCCAGAGAAGCAAAGCCCGAGTTTAGGATAAAACACAACCTCTCCCTGCCAGGTCTTGATAAGAATGATGCGTGACAAACTACGCACACGGTTACAGAGAATAATCCTCACTGCTGCTTAGAGAAATCCGAGCGCCACTTAAAAAGTGTCCTGCAGTTCGTTTCTTGGAGAAAATTGGTTTGATCAAGCAGCAATTCGTCACATAGTTCGAGCCAAATGGGCCTAATGATAGCATTTCGAGAGATACTTGCTCACGATACCAGCTTGTGGGAGATGAGACTAGATTGCGCCAATTCTAAATTAATGGAGACGCCGTAACGGAACCAGGCCAGAAAATGGACAACAGACAACGTTGGTGGTTCACAAAATACGTAGTACTCGTGGGTGGCTCCTATCGTTTTAGGCATTGTTATGATGCAATAACATTCGTTGATCACAGCAGGCTTAAAAATTTTTCGTTGCGGCGGGACACTCGGTGCAATCGCTCAAGAAGCACGTCAAAGAAAGATGCCGGCACTTTGACCAATATTCTTATGTGCGCATGCGATATACTGTAGAGCGAGTACTGTGGATACTCGAAGACTGGGATTCGGCTGCTCGCAAAACTAGAATGGTGGGAGTCACTGTGTGTTTGAAGGTACTTCGTAGGTCAACACATACTGCTCCGGCTTATCCAATTTTTGTCAGAATATACGATGACATTCAGACATACTGTATATGCGTAGTATGCAACAAACGCAACCCGAACGAGTACCGCATGCACAATCACGTTTGGCGTACATGTTTGTACGCAGATGACAGCCTTTTATTCCATGTATATACCGCTCGACCCTTCTACTTTCTCAGCAAGCATGTCAAAGGAGAATGCTGGCATTTTGACCAATATTGTTGGCGTTTGATTTGATAACCACGTGCCAACGCTGACCCCAAGAGTCTACCTTTGTCGGCCGATGAACGGGCGTCGACGAGTAAAGCCTGCGGGAACTCCTTCTCCTTCTCCTCATTAGCCAACTGCTGATCCGTTCCATCTTGTTGCGTCATCGAGGCAGCCGCCTAAAAACCAAGCGCTCTCATCGCCCAGTGAATTCAAGAAACTCTGAGTATGGGCCAGTGTCGCAGTGGGTATTCCGAGAGTTATGTCCTTCGCAAATGGAGGAATGCGAGTAGGGCGTGTAGAAATGAAAGCAGTTTTGCCATTCTGTTGTGCTTGGTCCAAAACATCCAGTAGGTGGAGACTACGGGATGCCAGCCAAACTAGCCTGGCCTGACCATGGAACTCACCCTGACTCGAGGCCTGAAATTGGATCTGTACGCCCCCTCAAACAGGCGTGAGGGAAAACCTATCACACTAGCGTACTATCAAGGGGTTAGTCATTCCGTACCTTCAAGTTGTCATCACTTTCGCCCCGATTAGTCGAATCGTCCAAAGCAGTGGCACTAGTCCGATAGCTAACGGCCAGAATAACTGCCACGAAAAGAAGCGAGAAACAGAGACGCGTCATCTTTCTTCTTTAATTTCTTCCTCTCTATGAGCTCTCCGACCTCTCTATGATTTCTTCCTCTCTATTCCTCTCCTGAGCCGCCTCTCGGAATGACGATCGGGTAGAAGAAACGTCAAAACGCCGAGTTCCTTATCGAGACTGGATCACGCCCGTGCCACCTCCTATGACAAGCCAATGAAGTGCGACGAATCGAAAGAGCTGCTCAAGCATATCTAGCCAATGTCAACGATCAAGGGCCGGCTAACGAACTCGGAGGGGCGGATGACCGGCCAATCCCTAGCCCCATTGGTCGTGTCGTCATTCTGAATCTGCACAAAAATGATGCCTCTTGAGAACGAATAGAGGAAAGACTAGAAAGAGAATTAGTCTTCTTGCTCGCTTTAGTCCTTCGTGTCCTCGATTCTAGCATAGCCACTCGGCTCATCAAGTGTTTTAATGGACATTTGGCTCGGGTGGTGAGCGACCTGATCATCGAGTCTGGCTCGATCGAACGGAAGGCTTCGTTAGAGAAACAATTCATCAAAGACACAGTGCTCATTAGGGCAAGACAAACGAGTAGCTTTTCTTCAGGCCAAAACTCTTTCTGCGAACTTGTGCTCTTTTCTTTACAAGTTAGTCATTCCCATTGCAAGGCGCCAAACGTAATTTTTCCTATTTCAGCTCCCTTGTGCACAATGCATTGTTACAACCTGTGCCTGCTAAAGGTCGATGCGCGCTCCAGTGTGCAATCATTTGACTATTCTCTTTCAGGACCCACCTCCACAGTCCCGTTCACAGTGCGAGGAGTTTTTCTAAGAGGCCTCTGAGGTGATCATTAGGCGCTTGAAATTGTTAATTGGAAGGCCTTGTTTTCGTCAGAGAACTCAGGGGTTCTACTCACAATGAGACATAGAATAAAACTTTTTGAGATAGAATCACAGGACAAAGCACCACCTTTTAAGGAAAGGTCTTTAGGTACGATCTTATGTCGCGTACACAGCATGTCGGTTCAGGCCTCGAACATTCCTTTATAGAAACTTCCTTTTTTGTCTATCATTTACAAATACATCAACTAAGTGAAACGCATTGTTTTAAACCATGCATAAACAGGAAGGCACATGAAAAACAGATCACGGACACTCTTTTAGCTCATGTTCAGAACACGTAGATACCCGCAATCATGCCTAGCATCATCCAATTCCACGTCCCTTTCTCACACCCATTACTTTCTCCGCTCGGAACCGAGTAAGAGTCCTTGGCTTCATCCTTTGGAATCTTCACAGGCTCGGATCGTGTCTTCGACGTGTTTTCACTCACGATCAGTACGCGACATCGGCAAAAAGTCTTTTTAGCATCGAGTTCCGAAGGAGTCTTGAAATTACATCCCATGGCCGTCCCCTTTCCCAAAGAATTACACATTTCAATACAGCAACGACTGAATCGAGGACATGTCTCGCTTGGTAATGAAATAGAGAGAGCCATGCAATGGTGGCTGTAATCGTCCTCTTTCGGACTCGAACACGCCACCATGGTCAAAAGTAGGACCAGATTTAGAAAAGGCATTTTAGAATGCTCAAAAGTTCTTCACTGACCAGGCAAGAATAAAGCCTACGAGGAAATAAAAAGGGGCGAGTGATGGGGCATGGTCGACAGATGCCTAACAAATGTTGAAAGCAATAATCGTAAAAAAATCAAGCTATCGTTTTCGGCGTCAGTCTCGCGAGTGCCACAATGCGACACACAAAAACTAAAAACTGAAGCGAGAAGTTGTATTCGATGGGAAGGCCACTCGAAGACGCTCACTGCTCGTTCATCCTTCTCAAGCGTTTCACAACGATTAATCACAAAATGACAAACAATCCTCCACCATCCACGCCTACAGCAGAAGAGTAAAGCATAGCCACACCTCTTCCTGCTGGACATATGGGATCAAGATCCGTTATAGCGCGAAAAAACCGGAATGCCCGAAGTATCACTGATCCTCCCTAACCAATACACAGCCAATTAATCAGAAACCGGACCATTGCTGGTCTTTTCCATCGACCCGATCACTTGGCAAATCTCTTTCACAGCATCCTGAAGTTCACGAAAGGTCGTCTGACGTCCGACACTGAATCGCACGGTTCTCATCGCCGACTCCTCCGAAAGACCACACGCTAACAAAACGGCGGACGGACTAAACAGAATAAACTGTTTACAAAGTGATTGAGACCAAAAACTCATTCCTTACCGTGGGTTTTCGGAATGACACGCAGCCCCCGTGCTGGCAACCAGACGGTTGCACGATGCTAATAAGTCCGCAGCTAAAACTAAAAAAACAATAGGCCACGTCCAATAGTAAGACATGACGCTTTCCAAAGCCACATCAGCTAATTTTAAGCCAAAAAACCATTTCCACAGCATACCAGTTCCTGGCAAGCATTTAAAGGTAACACTCGACGTATTTGGCAATCGATCAACACGTTTAAAATTGATTAAAATTTCTTTTCCGAATGATTCCTGCAAAAGTAGCTCACTTTGAAAGGGCGAAATTTTCAAAACTTTGGCATCCTTACAGTCAATAAAGTCTCCAAATAATCGCGCATTTCTGTCATATGTAGCGTGAACTCTTTCAATTTCGAGTTAACAATCTCAGCAGCCTAAAAGTACAGTAGTTATTTTTATACAAAAATTGCACTTACGACAAATTTGAAACTTTTTGTACATACTTTTCCCAATCCCACAATCATAGGGGTATTCTCCGTCCTGAAAGAAATGACGTCAATAAAACTGGATGAAGTAAACAGCACAAATGCAAACCCTGGTCGTATCGACTTCTCCTGTCCGCCACCAAATAACATGGGATAAATTGGCACTCCTCGCCGAACGAATAAGGCTCCGATTCGAGTCCCATAAAACTGTAATTCATCAGTCGGTAAAATATTTTTAAAACACCCACGTATTTCTTACTTTGTGGCCAACAATGGTCAAAAAATCAATTCCGTCCCCTTTTTCTCGCACGTTGACCGGAAGCTTTCCGATCTTCTGAGCAGCGTCCGTATGCACGCGTACGAAGGGTAGAAAAAGTTCGGATCGCTTTTCATTCACTTCTTTTAACTGATTCACTATTTCATCCACTGGCTAAAAAGAAGCTTGTGTTGTGAGAACAACTTGAGGCTGAAACAAATTTCCTTAGCCTCACCTGCACAACGCCAGTCTCGTTATTAGCCGACATGACAGTAATCAAGCACGTATTTGGACGAATCGCTCCAGCCATTCCAAACTCCGAGACGGCACCCGACCGAACTTCCACTTGCAGCTTGGTGACTTCTGAAACACGGAGCAATAAAAGCTCGAAGGCCAGAGCCAGCTGCGGGCATAGAAGGGGTAAGGAACAGCGCAGGATTATTTTTAAAAACCCGCCAGTTAGAACACTAGTAATGTAGTCCCACAAGTTCGTTTTACCAGTTATGATTACGGGTGGCCTACTCACAACGTTATTACAGGTGCGCATAGACCCTCAATGACTTCAGTGCACTCTAGCGTTTTCACGTGGAGCAACAAACAGACGTGCAGGAAGCTGTTGGGCTGACTCATCAGGGGCAGAAGTATGTCAATGGCTTGGGACGGAAGAAACTCAGAATAGGTCCAAAACTTGAATTTGCGTGATCATCTAGTTTTACAACCTTGTCCTCTGAGTCAATCGACGATGCCCCTGCTAGCACATCCGGCACAACTTACGGCACAAGCGTTTCGATTCTAGGAAGTCCAATACTTTCGATACGGAATCGTGTTCAATATTTGTCGAAATAATGTGCGGAACTGGATCTAAATTCACCATGGCGCCTTCGAAAGGGGGATCAATCACTCGAGAGGATATAAACTGATGATAGGCTTGAATCGCCGAATAAATTACCATATTGTTGGCCTCAAAGATATTGCAGTCGGGTATTTTGAAAGATGCGTAACACCGTAGTTGCTCACCTCGGTTCCTCCGGACGTAAACACGATTTCTAAGAAAGGAGACTGCTAGAACAGCGTGAAATGAGAGCTTCCTCAGCATACCTTCGGGCTGTGCATTAATCATTTTCGCAATCTCCTGTCGAGCGTTTTCAACCGCCGTTTTGCACTTTTGGCCTGGAAATAAAAGGGACGTTGGAGAACTGATAAAATCATAAGTTAAATTTTACTGTCCTCTGTCCTATGGGCCAAAAAACCAGCTAGCTTACCGCCACCGCGTCGACTGCTAGGATTTTCCCATAACGTTTCCATGGTTTGACTAACCGCTTCCCGAACTTCAGGGTCCAACGGACACGTGCCATTGTAGTCGAGGTAGATTTCCATTTTTGGCGAATCCTATCGAATGCTCGAAGTTCTGGCTGAAAAAAAACGAACTCCGATTAGTATTGCAAGAGGAATCTCGCGTACAAACTGCCTGTTCTGCCTCTGCAGTCTCCCTTCATGTACAGTAAGCGGCTGCGGTGAAACCCTACTCACCAAATCCTGACCTAGCTGTAATTGCTTTTACTCGCAAATGATTTTGCAAATCGACATCTCGCGCGCATGGAACGGAAAATCGGATCAATAGAAAAACTGCAAGCAAAATCGGGAGGGGCTAATCGCAGGAACAGGAACAGGACCAGGAACGATCCTGCGCGCAGGAACGTGGTCTAAAAGCAGGAACAGGAACGAGAGCAGCAGCCCATTGATGCTCAGGTACAGTCTGCTTTTACTCGAGTTGGCGCGTATTATGAAAAGTATTTAGTTCGAATCCTGTGGATTGTAATGTTATTTCGCTGTGTATTTTGATGTAAGCTAGAAACAAAATGATTGAGACTGATATCAAGGAAGGGACGTGGACTTTGAAGTGCTATATGTAAACGGACGGGTCCGTCATAATAAGCTTTAGTCCAATTTTGAAACTGCAACAAGAAAAAAGACTTCTGAACTCAAAGAACAACAGCATCGACGATGAAGCATTCTGCCATGATATCGTCATCCTGAATGACTAGAAATACCCGGCAGTCTACACATACGCACTGGAAGTGTACCAGTAAATGAATACCCTCAAACCCTGATGTATACTGTATAAATCTCTACGTCTGTACGCTATAAGCTTCCAATTAGTTACCTACACATTTCTGGGCCACAGTATGAGTCAGCGACCTAAGCTCAGGTAGATCAGTTTAATATATGACCTATGTAGAGGATTAGGCGTTTTTGCCGTTTGGTTCTTAGGAAAAAGCTGGAATAAGGCTAGCTTAAGCCTTATTCCAGCATATCAGCATAAACCTAACCTTACACCAGACTAAACATAAGCCTAATATCAGCCTAGTCGAAGTTGGATGCTTCCAGCCAGAAGGTGTCGAGGACGGACATCCTTAGTCCTATTCAATGTATGTTATATTGCCCATTCTTAATTCACGATGTCTAGATGATTGTGAAAAAGCCCCTTGCTCAGAGTGGCTGCGATAATCATGATCCATGATCACCCGCATGATTTACATCAATTGAGGCGTGAGAAATCTTTTCATGCTTCTGTGTGTGCCTGCAGATGACGGGTTCATCGTATCACAACCAGAACCTAATCTCACGAAGCCCTCAGTTACTACCATACCACAAATTTCTAAAAGAGCATGGCCCATCTACGAGGTCAAGGTTCACTCCAATGGGGAAATACAGCTACTCGACACCAGTGAGCCGCGTGTGACATTTTCCGCATACGGTGCGTTATGCTAAAAATGCTAGATATCGCACTGGCTCTCCCAGAATGTGACGTATTTATCAGAAGAAAGCAATCAAAGTAAGTTCTTTTCCCCAAGTTGCCTAGGTGTGTCGCTATCACTGCCAGCATAACAAAAAGGCTTTCGTCTGCGCAGCTAATGTGAACTTTTACACCGTGACGTCCTTGTTAATAGCCTAAGCATCACTCTTTATCGTTGTCTTCTCGAGTTTTGCAATGCGATTCGTTGTTTGCATAGGAAGGGAGAATGGGCGGCGGCTGGATTCACTGTGCCCTTATCTAGAAGGGCGCGATCGGCCTACTAGCCGATTAACCCAATAGCTTTTTCCAGTTCCGTTAGCAACACCTGAAAATAAGAAGATAAGGAGCATGAAACATATAAAAGGTGCAAGGGCGTGTAGCTTGTCATTTCTACTTTATTAGACACCAATTGCAGCTGCTGTAACAACATTATGACGCCCGAGCCAGCACGTCGACTGCAATCGATTTCATCTGATCAATGGTCCGAGTTCAACCCGACTGACTTTCGGTATCACACTTGCGGTGGCAGGATGCATGTGAAGGATGCCACTGGTTGGGTCAACATCGGACAAGCGGCAGTAGCCATTGTCGAAGTGATGCTATTCGTAGCCTTCTACTTGATCAAGTGGGCAGATCCGAGCATGAGGGAGGCATTCGATACGAGGTTTCTGGTTCTGGGCATTTGTCTATTCGTGGTTAATTTATTTTTTGCTTTTCTGCTTCACGCTGGTCTACGATACGAAAGTTGTGGGTTAATTGTGGCCGATCTGGGATGGATGATTGTGAGCACGACTTTGCGTGGAATGGCAGTCATACTACTAATAATTGAGCTGATCCACTTGCCCGAAAGTGGTTCGTGGTTGAGTGCCGGCTTTATTGCCTGTTTCGTATCGTTTATTATCCAATGCCTATCGTGTTACATTCTGGGACGATGTGCTTTTTACATGCGCCATGTTCGCACACATCGAAGACGAATGGAGGCTTTGACCGCTGCCAGGATACTTCTGGTTCAATATTGGAGACCGCCTACGCGTCGGCACAACCGCCCACCCCCACCCTACAATGCGACCACGCTAGTAGTGCCACCGAATTACGAAACAGCTACAAGAACAATCAGTGATACAAATATGGAGACTGAGGCAGCCAGGCCCGACACGGTTACTCATACGAGTTCACCGTTAACAGAAGATCACAAAGTGTAAAATGCGTATCATGACTTTGGCATGTATAGTACAGACGAGCCACTGTGATAAGCGAACGTTAGCGCTGAAGATACTAATCTCCGCAGTGCCTGCCCACCGTGTCTGTTTACGCGCGGGCCCAATCGAAGCAAGCTTTCTTGCTAGCTTTATTCAAGTGATACCTTGATAACAGCCCTTCTGAGTGAGGAACTGCTTTTTCTGAATATTTCTCAAATAAGGGAGTGACGGCGCGCACTATCACCTGGCAATAAAGATATCAGAATGATGACAGCCTTGGGGTGTGAGTGTCATAACCAAAGGCACATCTTACATTGTATGTATTGCTCCAACTTGCCTCTCCAGATTCATAACTCGGGGCAGCGCACAAGCGAAGTCATCTTTATCTCCTATGACAGTACCATCATGCTTGGACAGGTTAGATATATAGACTATCTTCCTTTCTCCTTCGTTATAGTTTATCAGTCACAGAACTTTTTTTCAGCACCCTACTCGCTTGTCGCTGTTTATCGCTGGTAGGGAGAGAACAGCCTTGGCTTCTTGATCAAGTAGCCGCCACCGAGAGAGTCGATGATAGCTCGCGATCTCTTGCTCTCGGATGGTCTATAGAGTACGTATTCCGCCAACAATTGGCGCACGTCAGGATTCCGCAGCATCTGACGCATCCACGGCGCGTCTGAACGAGTTTCTGGATGGGGTATCGCCTAGAGGAAAAGTACACCATGCTCTTAAAATTGGCATCCTCTACCATGCACAGTATTTTCGAAACGCGTACCTCGGCGTGGCTACTTTCAAACCGTGTGGCCAATATGCACAGAAGAAAAAGTGCAGTCAATGCCCGCTTGATCGTTCCTGATCCTGCCATGACCGAAACTGAAAGTTTGAACTGGAATCTGAAAACTCTACGCGACCGTAGATGGAGTCGCCAAATCTGGTTCAAGGCGTTCTCGAACAAGAACTTTTTCTCGCAGTAAGCTTTTCCAACGAAGCGCCCACTTTTTCTTTTGTAACTGAATCAGTGCCTAAGATAAAATCGAGTCGTCAACAGCAAATGCCAAGTCTCGCGTGAACATTCTTCACGGCCCTTCGAATCACCAAATCAAACTGCCCCTTATCCATCCCAATTTGGACCCGAGCTATATATCTGCCCTTTCGGCCAAATGGAAGTCACAAGCGAGATCAAACTGAGCGTTGGCCCGCGCCAAAGACTAATTGGAGAGAGAGATGACGGTAGGTCCAAGAGCACCCTTACTACCATAGCTAGCGAGAGAGCGGTTTCAGAAAAAGCAAAACTAAGAAAGGCTGGCAGAAGTTTAGACTTGATAGATGACCGAGCGACTTGTTTTTCCTCAAGATGGCCGAGTGAGTTTTATGCGTCGGCGATTTTCTCTTCTCCAATTACTTTCGATTTTCGTTTCGCTCTTCCCATGGCTCTAGTGATCCTTGTGGCGGGCTGAAGTTGATTCGGTTGCCCTCGGCGGATGATGAAAACTGTTTTAGTGGCTGCGCTCTCGAGTCACTGAAACTCAAGGTTCAATCTGCATCAAGCATCCTTTACGTAATTACAGCTCAAGCGCACTTTTATCTCGGACGAGCTCAGTCACCAACTAGCTATTCGTTCTTGATCAAATAGTTCGGCTCTGATTACTCTGTCCTAAACTAGCTCACAATTTCTAATATTAGTGATCTGAGCCAATAAATTGAGTTGTAAGCTTGGTTTGGTAAGCACACGGCTGATGCATAACGCGATACGACTCTTATAGTATCTCTTAGTCTACGCCTGGCCAAATTATTCCGCTTACATGAGCTGGGAAAGCAGGCACCTCAGACGAAAGTAACGTAATAACTGGTATGACGTAGAATGGTAATGGTCAGTGGAGCGTGAGCCATCATGCTCAAGTTTAGCACCCTCGATAATGAAGGAGGGTGCTCGGTTTATAACAGGCAGGCGAGGCGTAGGAGGCAATGGGAGGATGTTACGTTAGTCACATAATATCGATGCCAACAGCACCCAAGAGTCACTCGCCTGACCGCTCGAGGACGAAAGTAAGAGCAAGCCCATTGTGATCATCGTACTAACATGCGGGATACAAATATAGCGCTCTTGTAAGGGTCCTACAGATTATAGGCGTAGGGTCTCTCGTAATGGGGCCTATGGGTACAGATCCGCCGACTTTCACTGCACATGATGTTATGCGATCGATAGAATGAGCGGCAAATGCACCGTCACATTTTACAGTATGCAGCAGAATAGGTTACAACGTAATACGAGTATGCTCCGCCAAATGTTTATTTGGCTTCCAGAAAAGAAGGTCCTGACTACTGTAGAGTTTACGGGTCATAATAATTAAAAGCCGCTCCCGCTCCTTGATTACTAAATGCCGCTCCACCTCTTCAGGAAAGAGCAGGTTTTAGTGACACAGGTGGCATGTGGTATACCGTGTGCTTGTAGGTGCTGAATTGCCATGAGTGCTGAAACCTGAACTGTTTTTAACTGGCTGGTTGATTGGGACAAAAAGGATTAAAAATTTGGCTAGAATTGCTATATCGAACATTAATTGGACTTAAGTTTATGTTTTCAGAATTTTCAAAAACGATTAGAGTACCGTACTGTCACTTTTGGCTATTGTAATATGCATGGATTATGCTCTCCGGCTATGCACTGGTTCAGGGAACCGGTCCGCCTCTCCTAAGTCCGGGCCGGCACGAGACTGATCGTGAGAGAGAGATCAAGGTCGAGAGTCCGATTTGGTTTGCAGGCATCCGTAGAGGACTGCAGACCATGTTCTTGAGTTCCTAGTCTGAACTGCTCTGTGAGCACTTCGGGATCAGGTCCGTCAGAACCCCTTCGACGGCCGACACGTGCGGCTGTTCCCTGAATTGTGAGTCTACACGGCCTCCTTGGTATGGGATACAGTAGTAAAGCACGTTGAGAAGTGTAGGCGGAGTGCGTGGGGGCTCCTGTGGCTTGAGCCATCATCTCGTCAGCCCTAGTCTATCCTAGGGCGAGCCAAGGATTTCTTGTATTATGGCTATACCGATCCTTGTGTTTTTACACCTGTCTTCTCGCAGCTCAACTGTCTTGTCGTGTTTGCATGGTGCTTACTTGTTGTGCGATTGGACTAACGTGATGAACTCATCGTGGGGATTCGCACGGGAGTCCGCGGAACTGGCGACGAGAGCGGGAGCGGTTGTTAGTGTGACCCGACTTCACTGACAAAGAAGCGCCTAACTTCTGATGAGTCAACACAACAAGACAATAGTTACTAGGAGTAAAGTCTTGTGATTGTTTGACATCATTGGATATTTCTGGCAAAGCGAAACAGGGGACAATCGATGCATATCCAGCTTCCTTATTGTTGTAACAGAGTTAGAGGTTGAAAGTTAACGTGCGACGCAAAATCCTTCTTCCTTCTGATTACAATTTTGGAGCCTTTCCCCCAAATACGACATTTATTGGTGATTCTTTTGGAAGCACCAAAGAACAAGCACAGATAATGAACAGGATAGAGATCTCAGATAAGCAAGATGGTTCTATGAGTGAACATCCACGCATACACTAGTTTATAAAAAAGCGAAGACCAATCTGAACAAGTGCAACACAAGCACACACATTCCACACATTCCTTTCGGGCACACTAGTAGAAGCAGAGTACACTAAACCAGCTGTATCTCTTTGAGGAAGATCATAGACGCCTCCCAAACTTCCAGAAACAATCTCATAGCAATGCTGCTTGCCATTTTCTCCCTTGGAATAGGCCGCCAGCAAATCATCGTTGGCTAGCTTGCCAGGACTGCCTTGATTGTCAAAGCATGTATTAGAGACGCCATCGCATCCATTGGCATTGGCCAGAGTATCTACACCCATCAGATCGCATTGACAGGCAAGAAGATTATCGGCGAAGCACACAAATGCTTTTTTCATCGCTTTATCCGATGCAAAGTTCGACTGTAATTCGTGTATTCGAGATCTCTCTAATCTAAATTTATCTACCACAGTGTCATTAAATGCCCAAGTGCTAAAGCGACCCACCACACATCCGTCGACAGAAAATTCGTCGATGCGAGATTTTCTGGCGAAAAGTGACTCGAAGGTACCGATTCGGCTTCCCACAAAAGCCAGTTCGCCGATAAGAGCATTCTCAAACACATCAGTACCAATCTTACTTATAGTACAATTTATGAATTCCACTCCAGTTTGGCTATTTAATGTTGAAATAGGGGATGGCTGGGACAAAGAAAATGTGTTTCGATTTAATCGAAGTCGCCCCACGTGAGATATTCGAATTAGCAATACAGTGGGTGCTGACTTTTGCCACCAGAAATCAGTTTCCAATTCCACATTTTCGCAACGGCTGATGATAAAATGACTGAGCGAAAATGGAAGAATAGCGTTACGGGCTATTCGAAGACGATGGCAGTGAGAGATCATAAAAGTGGTTGCATTATGCAAGATTGCAAATTTTCGTAGAACATGCTCATCGATTTCGATACTCTGATCAAAGATGATCCCAGTGCACGTGCAACTGACGAGGAATAAATTTCTTCTACATTCTACTCCGGGTATCAATTCTCGAAGCTCGTTCCATTCGAATGTCATTTTCCTGCAATAAGTAGGAAAATAATCTTCAAGCATCAAAGTTTCATTTGTTACTTCGTCGATGCAAAAGTTATTACTGACGGTTAAAAAATTTGATGTAAGCAATTCTTTGTGTTCTTTCAATTCTGCCAATTGTATTGCTGACTGGGAATTACAGGAACAAATAAATTTATTTGTTTTCAATATGAGTCGACGGAATGAGGATGCTTGCAACCAAGTTTCGTTGACACGATGTCGAAGATCGCAGCTACTGATGTTCAATGTATTCACGCGTAGTCCAGTGAAAGCATATTCTCTTATTTGATTGATACGAGTATAATCGATACCCAAATGTTCACCAGTGAATTTAGTGAACGCTTTCGATTCCACTAATTTGACCTCCGAGTGAGTTAAACGTAAATGCCCGATGTGACAATTTTTCCAGGCTTTTGTCTTGATTATTTCGACCTGGCATTCAGCTAATGTCACTTGTTTTATGATAGAGTTTTCAAAACCCGACTTTGGAAATTCACGAATTTGGCATTTTCTGAAGCTCAGATCATCAATGCGTGACATCGATCCAAATGCTTTTTCTCCGATAGCCGTCACTTCAGTGTCTTCGAAACTTAGAGTGTGGATATCGCTGGAGCCATACATGGCTCTCGATTCGATCGCCTCGATCGATGATCGAAGGAAATGCAGGCGGGTAATATTCTGGACACTGAATACTGGCGACTGAGATAATCGATCGATATACGTGTCAACGAACTTTACTTCCAGAACATTGGAACAGAATGTGTTCAAGGGCAATCGATGTTCAAAACGACACCGAATGAAATCCAATTTTCGTGCACTAGATACTTTCCTAATTTTTGCATTGTCGTGAGTGAAATCAGTATGCTGTACAGTAACGTTATCGAATAGCATGTAATCATATCGAAGTGGACCACTGAATGTGTGAGCACTTAAAGAATGTATCTTGACTTCCTCGAAAATAATTTTTTTGAACCATGAGAATTGAAAAGCCATTGCATCGAGACGATCAATTTCCGTTTTACCACGAATAAAAAAATGAGAAATACTGGACATGTTAGCAAAAGCATTAGTCTCGACTTGGCCCAAAGTCGATTCTCGAAAGTACAAATATTCGATATCTCTGACATGACGGAATGCTCCAGTAGCTATTTTGGACACGTTCACATTTCTGAACCATATGTGAGCCACGCGATGAAAACCCATGAATGCATTGGGTGGTAGCAATGGAATGTCACAATGTGAGATTGTGAATTTATCTGGGTACTTGATCAAATCTCGAAAAGCGAAGGGGTGAATGTGAAGAAATCGAATCGAGCTGATACTCAATTCCTGACCAATAGACAAACCAGAAAACACATCGGAAGGGATTGTCAGGTTGTGGCAACTATGAATATAAACATTGGACAGGAACTCAATATGGCGGAACGAAGCCAATGTCATACTGCTATCGGATGATGGAGAGCACTTGCATTCGACCACTGTGTTAGCGCAGATGCAACCAGTGGGACAAACAGCGTGAGCCAAATTGGTGAAATGGAAGAAGAATATGAATGCAAGAATACTCCCGAGTGCATTCATTTTCCACAGTGCAACAGTGTCCAGCGGGTCCTTAGCAGTCGACGACGTTATGGTGCCTGAAATGAGACCCCGTCACAAAGAGATGCAGTCATGATTAACACGAGCGAACAGGAAGGGATGAACACTAATGAAGCGCCCTCTAGGGCCCTCGATAACGTGCAGGGACAATGGACAATAAATCACGAAAGACCTTAGCACCTGGTTTCCTTGCCAGTCACGGATAAAGCTGTATAACGGGCAGCATACCTGGTTTTCATGACGAACCTGCCAATCCATAAATGCTCCATAAATAACAAAGTGGCAAGACTTGCTTAAACGTGTCATAGATTCCTAGAAAAAAAAAGAGACATGGAAGTGTGCAAGATGAGCTGTCGTTTCCATGCCCTCCCTCCTCCTCCAACCACGTTAATAGTTTTCAGAGACGCCCTCGCGGGCGAAGTTCTATTTCCGGAAGCTAAGCCCTAGATAGCGCTTCCGAGTCACCTGCTTTCGTTGCTTGCCATCGCAACGCGCAAATATTTTCTTCCCCTCGTCTCCGTTCCATAATCGGAATCATCGCGCGGCGAAAATTGTTGATTTACTCGGATACGCTAATCGAGTGGACCCCGCGGACATATCGTCAATTATGGTCAAAGGCAAAATATGGTGCTTGTAAACTAACGAACCGAACCTCTTCGCCTATTACGTAGTCTTGTGAGACTCGATTGGCTTGCTGGTCACTAGATGTAATTTGGTGTCCATTTGTGGTCACTTCGTGCCCGTCGAGGACTGGTCATCCTATCCTTACAATGAATGCCGCTTGTTCACAACCAGCGTGACATGATTAAGTCCAGCCTAATCGATCCGTGTCTGGCCTGCCTCATTTCCGGTACTGGCTAGATGGTCATCATAACCGCTTGTGTACATAAGCAATGGGGGCTCGGCTCGTATTTCACTGGTGAACGTGATTGAAGACAGAGGGAGCGTGCGACCCGTACAAAAGCTATGCTCCATATATGGTATTCACGCATGCATCACACGAGACAATGGGAATACGTACCCGCCGAGAATACCATCTTTGACTGTTCAGTACACAGACAATAGACATCAATCAAGGACGATAGAAGCGTCACACCTAAACAATAGCTTCACGCCCACAATCAGTCTTCCAACCACATTCTTCTCCAGACCCAACCACTTAGTCCGCCCAGTTGAACTGACGAAATGGAAATAGCTCGAAAAACCTTCAATTACCGGCTTCAAGATAAGCGCATTTTTGGGCAAGTGAATAGCCAAAGTGTTCTTGGTCGAATCCCTCAGAAGCAAACACGAAAAGCCGCCATACCGTCAGCAAACTCGATGAGTGGATTCCTTGGAGTGCCATTAAAAATCCAATACGACGCTAGTCTCGTTAGGACTTTGTCCAACTAAACAGATTACGTTTGTTTTCCTGCCTAATTGGAAAACGACTGCCGCACTGTCACAAATGCCGCCGCTCCCAACCCTAATGTCCCTTTATGGCTAAACTAAGAGTACGAGTTTTTTTCATCGAAACTGGTACAAAAGCATACGGAGTAATTGATAGTTTGAAAGATTAGCTAAAGGGACGACTATCGTTTATATAGTCAATGCCATAAAAGGACATTCGCCGACCACCAACCGTTCCTCGTTTTTCAGTTTTCCTATTGCTTACTTTTTCAAAAGTGTGTCCTCTTCGTGCGTAGTTACAGTCGCTGCGGGCCTGCCCCATCTTTGAATGATAAAGCACGAGTGTTCTTAGACATTCAGCCGTGACACGTACCGAAAGCCTCGTGCGACAAATGATTTATGTTCTGTACCAGAGAAGGGTCCATTTTAGAACAAACGGTTGGGCTGTTGAGGGCTGCTGAATAGTGCACGCGGGCATGCCAAGCTGGAGCATGGCAGCAAATGTATGTATGTAACTTTGGGCATTGTTCGTGGTAGGTACGTAACTAATAATAGCATCGATGCATGTGCGTGTCAGTGGTTATTTTGAAATCAGCCTGACAGACTAACTCTTCAAAATAACTGTAACCTTGGTCTTTTTTTCACCATTGCCATTCTCGATCTATACGTCATTTTTCAAAGCACTCTCGATTGCGGCCGCTCAGTTACGGGACATGCGACGGATGACCGGCATAGAATAGTGTACCATAAACGGTGTATGTGACAGGCACGAACAGATTTAACGAAGTCTTTCATTCAAAATGTACAAACTTGTGCAAATGTAGAACGGAACTTTGGCTGATGAAGTTGACGGACTCGTCACCGTGCCCATAACTGACTATCGAGGCCGCGTATGACGAGAACGGGCAACTAGGCGGCATCGGCAATAAGGGAATGTCACCCGATCGTGATGCCGGCCTTGCGTGGACACTTGCACGCTCACACGCGCCGAACCGTATTACTCTCACGTCCGTGACATGGAAAAAAGAAGCGTACATCATCTGAACGGGAACACGTGTCTGTACTTTACGTATCGTTTTAAAAGCCGTCTCACCATAACCTAAAAAGGATAAAAAATATTCACTCTTGCAACCCATATTCACAAGTCACTCAGCGCCATTTGTCGACGACGATAAAAGGAAGTCAGGCCGTTTTCGACAAGTTCGCTTGAACGATTGCCAGCTACGCCACGAATCAACTCTTTGATTGGTAAGTGCACTTTAACATTTTTTGTTAGTGTTGTCCTTAATCTAGCACATGTAGATACCAATTTCAGATAAAGATGACTTCGGCCTTTCGACAGTATCGACGGACACCTTCCGTCAGTAACGCATCAGAGTTCTCCGATATCTCCAATAAGACCAACGGAGTCGAAGAGGGAATGTTCATGGATGTGTATCGAGAGAGTCAATTGAATGGCTTCCGAAGACTTGGACGTCGACGAGGGAATGGGCAATTCGTGCAGGAGGATGAGGATACTAACTCAGGTTGGTGCCTCTTTGCCTCCTGAGACTGAATGTCTAGGACGCAGTCTAGTTGTGAAACTTGGACCATGTGCCAGATAAGTGTTCTTGAAGATCCTATCCACACACTGACTCTTAGATGGGTCTGATACCAGCCTCTACTTCTGTGCACATGGCTATCATGTCAGAACTGGGTACACAGCAGAGCCTGCGGATCAGCGTTCCTGTTATACATTGTACGAATATGCGATTCTTGTTCATAGAAAAAAGTCAACTATCACTCAAATCGACCACCAGCACTCCAACGCTGGAGAAAGCTCAATTGGATCGTCGGTGTGTCGACTTAAGCCATGAATTGCGCACAGTAGCAAAGTTGACAGATGATTTTCGTCGAGATGTGGCCGAAGAGAGAATGTCCAGCGCTGATCTCCTGGCCGAATTGGGGTCTAAGATTCGTCCATTTCTCGTTCGTCTTGACGAGGAGATGGCTGTGCAAGAAGAAATGGTCAAGAAGAATCTGGACCGATGCCGCATCACCGATCATAAAGTGGACTGGCTTCTCCGCCACAATAAGTTCATGTTGGAATTTCGTCGCTTGGTCGAACGATTGACCACAAACGTCTACGACGAATTGGAGCGTTTATTGCGCCTCAAAGTTCGCGGTGTCTACGGAGCCGCCATGAAAGATAACGTGGCCGAAAGATTAGTGGAAATTGTGAAAAGTTTGGACGGCCTCGAAGCGGCCGTCATGAAAGAAAATTCTTTGTACCCTGCTATCGAACGCATCAAATCTTCTTCGATGCGTAGCGCTTGAAGAGTCCATAAAATCTCAGAAAGCGCACTTCGGTAAAACGAGCACATTTTTATGCGCTTTCAGCATAAAGGAAGGTTTGGCATGTTTACGTACTAAGGAGAACAGTTGGCTTTGGGTATACTTTTGTTTCTTTTTCACTCGAGCTGTATAATTGCTGGTCTGTACGATAGATCTGCACTTTTCAGATTTTCGTGACATACTGTATCGCGCGACTGTATCTTATCAGTTGTTATCACTATGGCTTTGATATGACCACTGCGCACAATCTATACATACTAACCATGGATGTGCCGCGTGGTGACATGTTTACGAGACAGCATATCACTAAATAAGCTGCATGTCTCGTTTATCTGTAGACAGTCCGCAATGCAGCCATTCCGGTGATTAGTCACCCAATCCTAAGCAAACTGTCTGATTTCCGTTCATTCAGTGCCGTCTACACGTCTGTACGTCCCCGGACACAATCACTAAGCCGCTTTTGTCGAATTGACCATTGCATTGGTAGACAATAAAGAGAGGGTGCGTATAGTACTCGTATCATAAGCCCCATTAGCGCCAAGCCAAGCATGCGCATTTCCAAGCAAGCGGTCCGAGGTACCGGAATGAGGCACTTTTTCCTGATGGCCCTCTCCGTGTCAAGAGAGGTTCGCCCGTCTAAATAACATTTATATGTGAGCACAATAGACAGGAAAGAAGTCAACAGTGCACGTACTAGTATAAAAAAGCAAGTACTCGGCTGACAGTTGGCTAAGTTTCGAGCAAAGCGCGCGCACGATCTGACAAACAACGCCTTGTCAGGCTTTGTTCGGTGTCTGTCACCGTCACGGTGAAACGGGAAAAAGCGAATGCACAAATGAACCAAAGTCGCTGATCGCCCAGTTCATTCATTCAGGCCCCCGTCAGGAGCGCAAAAAGGCGCCGGTGTCAAGCTTTTCGCCGAACACTTTTGGCCTCGGACAACTTAGGAATGGTTTGAAACTTAGGAACGCATGCATTGTGATCAAACTGTTTGTAGTCGTGCGAGCGACGGAAAGTGGCCAACGATTTCTCAACTTCGATATACGAACAAGGTTTACTTCCGATACGTAGGCGTTGGCAGCAGGCAAGGTTGGCCTATGGTCTATACTGTAAGCCAGACAACGAGGAGTCGGCTCAGACTCGGGCAGCCGGCTTGCGCTCAGTAATGCTGGCAATGTTAGCCATGGAGCGCATACCTTGCTTGGCGAAACCAGTTTGGATTCATTCCATGAGCAGAGAGCCGATAGGTCCAGTCGGAGCCATTCGTCCTGTTTGTCTTTGCCTCGTACACACGCAACTCCCAACTGGTCATCCCACCATCCGAGCTTGATTATCCCTGCCTGGTCTCAATCACTTAGCTCGTATCATCAATTTAGACGCGATCACTTTAGCGACTCGCTGGAGCCTGACCACTATCTGTTCTCGCTGCTAACTCGTGTAAACTAACGTGTATTTAATTGAGGGTGCTGTAGTTTGCATCGATTAGCAGTGGCGCAATTATGCGCCTTCGGTTGAAGGTGTGCGGTTAAAAGTGGTAGCTCAGATTCTTTGCATTGAAAGTAGACTGGCTTGGACATTGTGTGATTGGTGGAAGACTTTTTCTGGCGGCTCATGTGTGGAGATTTCAGGCGCTAACTGATCAGCTGAAGTCAAGTCTACTAATCTGAGTAATCTGGATAGCTGACTCGTCATTCTTTGATAAAGCACTGGACAATGCGCATGGGTAGCATGAATTACTCCAAGGTCTTAAAAAGGCGACTTTATGAACATTTATTTCCTGCATGGACTGTGTGGAGGCGAGAAAACGAAGTGGATTCGATTGGATTGGTTTCTTCAAAAAGTGCCTGTTGTTTATTGTTCCTCCTTTTGCTCAGTATTTGTGATGGCGTCGATGCCTCTTCGCCGTCTGTGCAAACTTCTCACCGACTTGTGACCAACCGCACAAACCACATGACAACGCAAACGCAAGTTTCATTCACCAAAGTACCCGTCAGACACGAGAGCGGCCGATTGATTGAAAAGGATGATTCAAGAAAAAACAGCACTTTGGTGCCTAATTTAAAGAGGAAATACGAATCTCTGGATTCCAATCAGACTGAATTCAAGATATCTCATCCCAATCGCCAATATAAACCAGTCAGTGCATTTGGCAACAGTGCCTCTTCTCAAGTTTCCCAGTGGCCGTCGCCTTTTTATTCCCGGGATGCACCTCTTTATCCTCAGAGTAAGTGTGACCTTCTCTCGCTATGCATGACATTTCCGTCTCAGACACCCAGTAAAGTGCTTTCCCTCATCGTCAGGTAAGCCATTCCCTGATTTGAATGCTCCGCTGCATGTCCAACAGACACCTGTCAAAGCAACTGACCTATTATGTGGCTGTCTGAAAGTCGTGCCGCGACTGACAAGGCGATTGACACTGCGTATACGGTTTTTGCTGTTGACAAGTGCTGCATTTTCTCTGAGGTCATCGAGACAGCGCTAAGTCGTCTTAGCCGACTTGTCCGTCCATGTTGACCCGCTTGGTCACTGCTGCAAGGCGTGATTGCAAAATAAGCTAAGCTTATTGGAATTCTGAATAGGCCTTGAATTGTCGTTTGAGCTTTGGCTGGGTCGCTGCGGGCTCGTGCATGGTACTGTGGCCCGATTGCAATACCGTCCTTCAAAGCGGTTTTAGTTGGCTTCTAAATCGGTCACCCACGCTAGTCCCTGTCACAGATCATTGCAAAGCTGTCTGGCCACTGCGGTTCCTGGTACCAGTGGTACTGGCCTTTGTAATAAGAGGAAGGCGCTTTAGAAATCGGCTTTAGATTCAACTTCGTTCCTTGGCCTCATTTTCTTCAGCCTGTTCTCTAAGGACCAAAGTGGTCAGTGGTCAGGTGCATTTCCCCACCCATCTGCACTCGATGACCCCATCGACGAGTCTAGAGTCCAGATACGCCACTGATGACGTGTTTGGGAATTTCAGTAGCCAATGCCGCTGGCTGAGTTATAACGAGAAGAGTACTGCCAGCATTTTTGTGTTCGCTAACGAGAACGGCTGGTATTCGACTGCAGAAAGGCTGCACGCCATTTATTTATTCTGTACTTTTGGCCTATTTATTTAACGCTTATAGGCACCTTACTAAAAGTACGATTACTTCGGCCTCCGTACACCGGATAGATGGTAGCCAGAACGAGAGTGCCCATCTCTTATGTACATACTGTATGTATATGCCCCATAAAAAATTTCCGTAAAAAAGCGTTTGCAAGTTTGCGTACTTCTGACTCTGAAACTTTAATGGACTTGGTGGAGATTGGCGATGCTAGGAAGTTGATATTTTTAGATCTGACTGAAAGTGATCAGCAAATAAGTTAACTGAGTTAGAGCCCCTCGCACAATATGGAGGTCTTTGCGGAAATAAGTGAAAATCCGAAAAAAATTCAGCATAGAATGTGTCAGAGAGCGGCTACAGCAAATGTAGGGACTCACAATCAGAAGGAAGAACAGGCTTCTGCAGGGACTGGGGCAACGGCACCTTAGTATTACATAAGAAAACATCTTGGCTGAAAAAGAAAAGCTAAACCAAACGATCAATAGAGATCAATAGTATTCAGTGTGACATTTGGAACTGCTATTTAGGCTATATCGGGTATGTTCATGACCCCAATTGCCAAAAACTGTCGCATCGATTCTTGTTCAATGACTTTCGTAAGTACGACGCTCGATCGGGTCCGCTGGGACCAATAATCGAAAGGGGAAATACTCGTAGTATGTAGTCCAGTAATCGTTAACACTTATGCTTGGGGCCGGTGCTGGAATGCTATGTAAGCTGAATGAGCTGATAGAGCTTCCCAAGCGCAGCGATTTTTGGGTTTGCTTTTGCTAATTTGAGTTTGCTTGAGGCTACTCACATTTCTGTCGTTAGCGAGTTTTTTGGGCTTAAAACACTGTTCAAAAGCTAGAAACAAGATGATTATTTCAATGTAGCCAGCAAAATCCTCTGCAAGATGCATGCTTCGCCTTGGTAGAGTGTGTTACCTGTATATTACTAGTACACTCCTTGCATATCTACTGACGCTTGGCCTAATCACACCGCTAACCGCTGCTGAAGGAATAGCCTGTTTCCATTTTTAGCTCAAGCGACTGGCGACCAGTGCGATTTGCCTCAAGTGATAGGCACAGGTCCATATCGAATTCCACGATGGCACTTTAACACTAATACGAGACGGTGCGAGCTGTTCTATTACTCTGGTTGTTGCGGCAATGGCAATAACTTTCCTACCTACGAGGCGTGCCAATTGATCTGCGAAGGTGAGCATCCACTTAACGAGACCCATCAGGGCTAGCTAACTCGCAGTTTGGGAGCATTGCAGACTTCAGGATTCGAGTAGGTCGAGATAAGCCCTGGATCACGGACAGATATACCCCTTACTGACTATCAACAGTCACCCCACCCCGTCTACTAATCGACCACAAAGTTCGATCCTACAAACTAGCAGTCACTAACTCCAAGCATTCCTTGATCCCCACAATCCCCTGCCCACTGGTACGTAGTCCCATACATGACTCCATCCACGTGTGCTCTTCTAGTCGATCCATGCACTCAAAACCGAGATCCCGGTGTGGGTTCTTTGCAAATTCCCCGCTTTTACTTCAACCGTGCCACGAAATTATGCGAACCGTTCACTTATTTCGGTTCTGGTGGTAATCGTAACAATTTCGCCTCAGCTCACGACTGCCGCACACGATGTCCAGGTCAGATAATGCGAGCGAGGGCACAAGTGCAAAAGAAAACGAACAGCTCAAAACTGAGTCTCTTCGTTTTTCTTTTACACTTCGTTTTCGCCGTTTTTCTTTCTAAGTTGTCATTGGTCGCAAATTTTCCAAAGCTCCGTCTTTGGTCGCTCAACCTACAGAAAGTCCAAATCCATGCGCATATGGCGAGCCGATGAGACAAGGCGGAGGGGGAACTGGATTTCTGCCGTGCGGATTTGGTACCATGGTCACCAATGCGTGTCCGATGCATTTCTATTGTCACGTGGGTTCAACGTTAGCTACCACAGTATGCTGCCCAAAACCAGGTGATATAAAAGAGCGAGAATCTCCTTCCAATGTCATAAATCGTGTGTGAATTTAGTTGGAGCTCCTGAACGATGTCAGCAACCTCATCGATCTGGATTGGGTGGAGAGAGCATGTCGCGATGGTACTTCGAGGCGTACAGTCAAGAATGCAAGCAGTTCGAGTACAAGGGACTTCAAGGGAATGAAAACAACTTCTTGTCAAAGAGCGACTGCGAGAACACGTGCTTTGGTAAGAAAGTATTTACACAAGTACATGTATCAACGAGTCAGCAGATTTTCTTCCGCAGTCAATCCATGCAGCACTGGGCAGCCACTTCGATCCAGTGGTCATCTCGTTCAGTGCCAGCTGACCAATAGTCAACCAACTTGCCCTGACCGTCATTACTGTCACATCGGCGTAGATGCTAGGAGCACGGTGTGCTGCCCTAGTCTAGGTAGGGTAGACTCATCGCTATGTAACCAGAGTGAACTTTACCCTAAAAGCATGTCGGTAACCATGTGTACCCCGCATGGAGCACTAACATTCGTGCACGAGCTATGAACTGCATCCCTGCTAAGGTGCACGATCAATGCAAAAAGGGTAGACAAGTTTCAGGCGACCCTTGTCGACAACCCATAAGTCCAGGTAACGGGCGATCTTCTGTGGCCATAACTCGTTGGGCTTACGACCACTCTACCAAATTGTGTCGTCCTATGAACTACACGGGCTTGGGTGGAAATGAGAACAACTTCGTCTCGGAGAACAGTTGCCGAGCAGTGTGCAAAGGTGAGGGGTCGCGGCCTACGGAGAAGACCTGAGATATACTCGACCATGCTTCAGTATTCACTAACGCTTGTCCTTCTGGACAACCTGCATTGGCGTCCACTGGTCGACCCGCCCAGTGCAAGAAGACCAGCGAGGACTGCCCGCTGGGATACTGGTGTCATAGCGGAACGTCCGCGGAAACCACAATGTGTTGTCCTGGATGTAAGTTCCATCTCTCCTTGCTTTCTGAGTGATTATACTGTTGCGCTGCAGCCCATCCGAGCCCATGCCTCGGCGAGTCCAATCCTGGCACGGGTTCAGATAGCGTATCCAGATGGTTCTACGACGTGCGCACATACAAGTGCTTACCATTCACTTATACTGGAATGGGAGGAAATCAAAATAACTTCGCGTCAAAGGAGGCCTGTCTCGAATCTTGTCCTGGTAAGCCACGAAATTTTTTAGTCGATTTATCCGTCGAAAAGTAGTAGTCAGAAAGTCTTTTTTAGAAATCCTTAATCCTTGTCCCATTGGTGAACCAGTCATGGAACCGGGACCAGGTGGATTCGTAATCCCACTTTCATGCAATCCCAATTCGGCACAAGGTTTCTGTCCGCCGAACAATTGGTGTCATGTGGGCGACTCGGACGAGACCACGATGTGCTGCCCGAGGACATCAGGTGGCGTCTATTATTGTTCAGGCGTCTCGATTTTTGTTTTGATACTTTCCGCTTTTTGTGTTTCACCACAACTACTTGATTTTATGATTTTTGTCCTTTTTAGGTTCTCCACAGAGTAGCCCACTTGCTTTGCTCCTGCATGTTTGCATGTACACAGACCAGCATCCGCCCAGTTGCACCCGCTGCATATGTCTCCGTATTTCGAAATTTATTTGCTTGTTTGGTTTCAGGCCAAAGTCCGTGCCTCTTGCCAGTAGCTGCGGGCAATGGAAAAGCACAATTGCAAAGATGGCATTACAACCCGCAAACTTTGGTCTGCCAATTATTTTCATATACTGGCATTCGAGGAAATGAAAATAACTTTGTAACAAAGGAAGCATGCGAATCCAAATGTCCAGGTAGACCCTTGAATCCATGGCCTGTCGTATTGTATTCTAATGCTAGGAATATCCTTGAAGGGACGAACAAACAAGTTTCATTTTTAGTGTTCCGAAACCCATGTTTGGGCGGCCCTGTTCAAGTGGACGGTAGTGGACGACCAAAAAGCTGTAACACGGCGGCTGGAGTATCTCTAAGCAATGCTTGCGGGCCAGGGTATTATTGTCACATTGGTGGTAGTCAAGAAACGACTGTCTGCTGTCCTTCAGGTGCCCCTTTGAAACAAACCTAGCTGGACCATCAGCTGACTCCTTTCTCATTTCAGTGGGGAAAGCTTGCGAATTGCCCTTGGCCGTGGGAGTCGGCAACTTATCTTTACCTCGCTTCTACTTTAATCCTACTACACGTCAATGCCTATCATTTCAATATCGAGGCTCACACGGTAATGACAACAATTTCGTGTCCGAGGCAGCTTGCGCCGCTCAATGTCCAGGTATGGTAGTCTACTGTGAAGCTCTGAATGACCACAAGCTTTGGGTGGCAGGCTACAGATGAATGAGGGATGCAGCGACGCGCAAAATTGCAGGGTACTCAACGAAACTTGAAAGAAACCATTCAAGCCTGCATTGTGGTTTGCATAGGAATCCGAGTTAAAAGTAAGTCCCATGCGTCAAAAAACAAACAGTAGCAAAGATTGTAGCAGCCGCCTACGCGAGCATTCACGTTTAGCACTACACTCGGGGCGGGAACTTCCAGTGGCTGAAGTTTTGTTAGCATTTAGAATGACTGCTTGAAACAGGCTCACTGACCAGGGCCGCTTTTGTATTCTCACGAGTAGAAAACCGGAGGAGGCGATTTATAGACCAAGCTAAGCCCACCGAGTTTGCGATCATAAGCATCAAACTTTTCATCGTGTCTTTCTTCGCCCTCGGAACATCGTATGTGTACTCGAACCAATACTAGCTCAAAGTCGGCTTTATGGTCCGGTTTTTTTCAATCGCCACCGCCTCCTCCGCAACTCGACTGAACCGCTTGCGTCTCCTCCATTCCACCACTGTCTCCTCGCCGTCGCCGTCGTCGCAGCCATATCGTCGGAAAAGAAGCGACGTAACGACGTATGTAGGGTACCTACTCGACCCACATTTGAAATAGTCACCAGGACCCGAGCTTTGCCAAAGTTTCACTCAGTCAAGCCGAATTTTGTGATTTTGCTATTGTCACTTGATCTGAACGTTGTTCCTGAGAATGGTGCTGCAACAACTGTTTATCTCTCATATTCAATGGTCCTGGAGATCTATCCTCATCCTGTCCATGGGCTTGCTATCGCTGGCAGCTAACGATAAGAATGATAACATGTCGCCGATAATCGTCGGGAGGCAACCAGTCATTGCCATTCCCAGACCGGTGGCTGTGCCTCCTCATCCGCCAGTGTCTGCAGTCGGTTACGTTTACGGTGGCTCTTACGTACATCCACCTAATTGTCCGTGTAACATTTGCCCTCCTCCGTGTTGTCCAGTGTGCTCAATCCAGCCTACACTGCCTCCACCTCCTCCTCCTCCTCCAGGTAAGTTGTCTGATTTCTGACTGTATCTAGCTGCGCGCTATCGAGCCAGCGCGCAGGAAACCGCGATTGCTTTCTGACAGCAATCGGATTTCGATTTTTTGCTCGAAATATTCCTTTCCGCCATAATCGTGTCAATAGAAAGTTTCAAAAGTTTTACGGCGCGAAATGTGGGTTTTATTGGCTGACTGGGAATTGAGATGGGAATAACAATGCTGCCTTCCAGCACCAACCGGAACCAAAACATACGCGCCATGTTGTAAGGGCTTTCTTGCGCAGCTAGTATCATGTATTTGTCTTTCACGTATAGCCTGTACTGTACACCACTGTATGTGTATAGTGATTCATCTCATAAGCCACTCATGACTGGTCTGACGGTGAGTCGGTTTGCATATCATGCGAGTTCGAGGTACCCCCAGAGGGATCGACAGGGGGCTTACTGCTAGGGAACCACATCCGTACAGCAGAAGACAGCCTCTAGCCACGCAGACTCATCGTCAGAAATGCTATAAGTCATTGTTGTTGTCGTTTGGAATAGACGCGCGTCTACTGGAATTTTTTGACAATGGCATAGGCGCGGGAGGCTTGGTTAACTCTTGGATAACTCGTTTATTTATTTGCTCTTTTTTGAGAGCGTGGCCAAACCAAAGTTAGATCGTCCTCGTCAGAAGCCCAATCGGACTCGGTTCATTGCTAGCAGGGCAGGCAGCTAAACGTCGCGAACTTCTTTACGCAGGTTCCTATTCACTTTTCAAAGGCTCGTTCATGCCGATTTTCTATTTTCTGGTACGTTTTTAATGTAAACAAATCAGTGGCACGAATCGAGCTTATTTTAGCGCCTTGGAATGAAGGAGTGTTACAAGTGCAGTTCAATGATTCCCAGTGCTTTGCTCCAATCAAATATACTTGTCCGATCGCGAGGGTATAAGAGTTTTACTGTGGCCTACTTGCAATCCCCAAAAAAAACAACGCAGATACAAAGCGGTCAATCAGAACAGCAAAATTGTCGGTAAAAAGCACGCCACATCGTAATCGTCCATTACGCAAATGAACGGTAATAGGACAAAAACAGGGCACACACAAGAGCCATCGCCATCCGGAGCTTGTTGGTCGCACTTGGATAATTTTTTGAAAAAGGAATTAGTTGTTAACCCTGTTCAGTCTTCATAAACCCATGTCCGGATGTGGGAAGGAATGACACGCGCGTTCGATCTTCTGGACATTACGCTCACCCGGCTCCGTGTGGACATGCTCGATCATGCGCAAGTGGCCAATGGTGTCATGTGGGGGCTTCGGTGGAAACGACAGTATGCTGCAAATTTCCCCACGGTAAGATCAAAAGCCGAGGAATATGGATCGGTAGGAAATTGCTGATATTTTTCAGAAATCCGTGCCTTGGAAAACCGCTGCGAGCTGCCTTTGACAGTCGGTGGTGGAACGTTTACGATAAACCGTTGGTATTACAATGGAAACACGCGGGAGTGTGCCCCATTCCAGTACAAGGGGCTCTATGGGAATGCAAATAACTTCTTGACTAAAGACGAGTGTGAACAGGCTTGTCCAAGTAAGTATGAGGCGCTGAATTTTTTCCCAAATAATGATTGTATTTTTCAGCTTTCATAAATGCTTGCGCTGGTGGGCAGCCGTTTGTAGTTGGGAACAAACCACAATGGTGTGGTCCAAACGCTAGTCCATGCCCTGCTACTTATTGGTGCCATACAGGAGCATCGGTCGAAACAACCATGTGCTGCCCTCAGGGTAAGATGGATGTTTCAACCAAGATGATTTACAATCAATGCCCAATGCCCGTTTGCAACTTTAGCCCGAAACCCATGCGAAGTACCTTATACGTCAGGCACAGGAAACGCTCAACTAACGCGATGGTACTTCGATTTCTCTACCCGGACTTGTCAACAATTCCAGTACCGCGGGTTGCAAGGAAATGCCAACAATTTCTTGACTAAGGAGGATTGCGAGACGATATGCCCTGGTAAAAACGATAGCTTAGCATTTTGGTGCATCAGTTCATGTCTTGCGCTGCCTTCTAGTCTTCGAAAATCCATGTCCGAACGGTCAACCTGCAACTGGACCAAGCGGCCGCCCACAGCTGTGCAATCCAAGGAGCGCCCATTCGAGTAGCAGCTGCCCAGCCACCTACTGGTGCCACGGAGGCGCAAATGCAGACACCACGGTGTGTTGTCCTGGAAGTAAGTGCTTGTCTCCAAAACCTAACATAGAACCGCCCGGACGCGTTCGTATTTCAGAGCACGACCCGTGCCAGCTACCTGTGAGTGCTGGTCAAGGCAATTACGCCCTGCCGCGTTGGTATTTTGACCAGACTGAACGTGTTTGCAAACAGTTCACATATCGCGGTTCGAAAGGCAACTCGAACAATTTTATGTCGCCAGACGAGTGCATGACAGTGTGTCCCGTATTCATTGATCCATGTCCCGCTATGAACACTACATTGACTTCTGGCAAGAGATCCCCTCCCGCCGTTATCTATTGCTCAGCTGCTGTAGCTGCGTCAATTTCTTCCATACACCACCATCAGAGATTGTCACCTGCCCAAGATCAGCGTGTCGCTACGTCATCTGGATGCCCTTCTAATTACTGGTGCCACATCGGAGCAGACAGCAAGACTACCATTTGCTGTCCCAATGGTACGCTGCCCACAAGCGCATTTCTAGGAGAGCCTAGAGACTTTGCGTTTCAGCTGTGTCCGACCCGTGCAAGCAGCCTCAGAATCGTGGAACCAGCTCCTTGTCTTTATCACGCTATTACTTCGATTCGACGTCTCAGCAGTGCTATCAATTTAGCTATAGCGGCCTAGGCGGAAATCAAAATAACTTTCTCACATTGGCCCAATGCGAAAAGGAGTGTCCAGGTTTGTGTTGTGTTGTCTCGCATCGCTGTTGTCGCGTGTCGTCTTGGTCGTCGCGTTTTGAGTACATCCGCGCGCTGGCTCGATAGGACATACTGTATGATACCGCCTGATAAGGTGCTTATCTCTCTGTACATATTGCACATCGTGTGGATATTTGCAGTGTTTACGAATCCGTGCCGACGAGGAGAACCGTTGATGGTTGGCAGTAGGCCGCATCAGTGCAGCATTACACAACCCTGCCCAATCAACTATTGGTGCCACTGCGGAGCTATGGCTGAAACGACCGTCTGCTGCCCATCCGAAAGTATGTGAGCAAATTTGGGATTTTCTTTTGAAGTAGCAAGTGTAGGTCAGCGCAGGTGTTAAGCATCGCCAGTGTACATGTTGAACTATCCCAAATCTCGAGGAGATCAGCCATCGAAGTAATACGTACGATGTCATTGCAACGTTTCAGCTAATGAGCCCTGTATTCTTCCAATGGAACCGGGAGTCGGTGGCTCTGCTCTAGCTCGCTGGTATTACAGTAGTATCAACCGACAGTGCATACAGTTCTCATATCAAGGTTTACGAGGCAATCAAAACAACTTTTTGACGAGAGAAGACTGCGAGCGCACGTGCCGAGGTAAGTGAAATATGCAATTTTGGTTGATGATGCAATACGTACATCGCAGAGTGAGATGACGGCGGGGCCGCGTAGCCGCGGTAGCTCAGTGGTTAGAGCGTCAGTCTTGTACATTGTAACCACTAGGAATACACGAAAACTGAAGGCCAAGGGTTCGATCCCCTTTCGTGGCTGTTTTTTTGTGGATATAGCATATACCTATGTAGGTATCTTGCACACCTGCTCGTGGCTCGCAAATGTCCAATGTAACCGCATGTGTATGATGTGTACGTACAGTGGTTTGTGTGTTTTGTATGCCAATGGTGTTTTGCTTGAACAGTCAACCCGTGCTCCGGTGGTGAACCAGCGACTGGGAGCGGTGGTGCTCCATTGCAATGCACATTGGGGAGTGTGTGCCCGGCCAATTATTGGTGTCATTTCGGAGAAAGCGCCCAAACGACCGTATGCTGTCCTGGAGGTACAGTAGGTTTCACGTGTGGCAATGGTCATGTCTAAACGTGGCCTATTGCAGCGCAAGCCAATGTGTGTGAGCTACCCCAAGTGGCTGGCGCAGGCTCAGCATCATTGAATCGCTTCTACTACAACGCCATGACCAGGGACTGCATACCATTCGTGTATCGAGGATCGGGTGGAAATCAGAACAACTTTCTTACTTTGGCCGAATGCCGAACTGCGTGTCCTGGTCAGTGTTGTAGTCTTACTAGTCCTAACACTAACCTAGCCAGCATTTATTGCCGTGTAGTGCAGTCATTGTAGCCACAGCTAATGTAGTCTTGCGTGAATGACAGGAATCCCGAATCCGTGCCGCGCGGGCGAGCCACCTCGAGACACCAATGGTCGTTATCTACAATGCAATGCTTATTCGGGCCGAAGTACTTGTCCAGACAGTTTCTGGTGTCATCCTGGAATCGAACCATCGACTACGGTGTGCTGTCCCGGAGGTCAGAGTGGCGATGCTTGCTTTGCTGTTGTGATAGCTTAACCTTGTGTCTGGTCGATTTACAGCTGAAAACCCGTGCGTTTTGCCCGTTCTGCAAGGAGCAGGCGACGCCAATGTTAATCGTTGGTATTACAATAGCATGACCCGCCAATGCGCGCAGTTTCAGTACAGGGGTCTCGCAGGAAACCAGAATAATTTCTTATCAGAACAGGAATGTGCTCGGGCGTGTCCTGGTAAAACGTCGTGGGCTCCCTTGTGAATCTGGATGTGCATCTGTGTGTCATTTCTCGTTTAGTGATGGTGAATCCATGCGCTCAGGGTCAATTTCTTAGTGTAGCTGGCGGTCAGCCATTGTACTGCACAGCGCCCTCATTTCCTCCAAATTGCCCGCCCGGTGCTTGGTGTCATTACGGTGCTGATCGAGAGACAACAGTCTGCTGTCCGAATGGTGAGTAGACTGATCGTGGCTGTACCTTTATCGTCCGTTGACTGGTGTGGCCATGGGTCGTACACAGAACGCGGGAGAAATTTTTGAAAGTGTTTTTCAATAATCCTGAATTTCAGCCGTCTCCGACCGCGAGTTATGTGCTTTGGAACCTTCTCGTGGACGCGGGGATCGGTCGTTAAATCGATGGTATTTCAACCCATTGAGTCGCCGCTGCAGTATGTTCACGTACACTGGTCTTGGAGGGAATCAGAACAACTTTTTGACACGAGAAGAATGTGCTGCACGATGTCCAGGTACCGATGCCCTTTTTTAAAAAGGCGCATGCTTTGCTAGTGACTATTTTCTCAGAATTTGAGAATCCGTGCGCTCCACCCAGCAACCCACTTCTCGGACCTGACAGCCGACCAGTCGGATGCAGTTTCAGCGTTGGATGCAATCGTGGCTACTTCTGCCATCTGGGATACTCGCCCCAGACTACTATTTGCTGCCCAGGATGTAAGGCTTCACTTCATAATCGCTGTAAAATAAGAAAATAATCATGTCTATGTCATAGCCTTGGAGTCTGCCTGCAATGGTATGCAACCTTCGGAAGGTCAAGGAGAATATTCACTACCGCGTTGGTATTACGATTACAACTCAAAAACCTGCCGCCAATTTCAGTATCGAGGAACCAGAGGAAATGCAAACAATTTTCAGACTCAGGCCGACTGCGAACAGACTTGCTCAGGTAACGAAGTCTCACAGCAGGTCTTAAAATAAAACTCAGTTTCGACTCTTTCGGTTTCAGTTGTCAAAAATCCATGTTCCCAGCCGCTGCCATCACCAATCCCGACTTATTGTTCTGCTATTAATCCGTCTTGTCCCATCGGCCAGTGGTGCCACTTTGGTGAAGACAGAGAGACGACCATGTGCTGTGCTGGAGGTAGGCTGCACACAAGTTAGGTCCACACTTATCCTTGGTGTCTGACTCTGAAAACACTTCCAGCCATTGATAATCCTTGCATACTGCCACTGAACCCCGGTTTCGGTACAAGCCAATTGCCTCGATACTATTTCAATCCGGACTCCAACCAATGCGTACAATTCACTTACCGAGGCACGCAAGGCAACCAGAACAACTTCATGACCATGCAGGACTGTGAACAACAATGCAATCGTAAATTCGGAGCACGACTATCAGGGTCAGTGGTACTGATCAGCTGTTATTTCAGCCTTCCCCAACCCGTGTCCAAATGGCGATCCTTTGATGAGCCCTGGTCCGACTCCGTTCAATCGCCCTCAGACCTGCAATGCGTTGAGCACTACCTCAAGCTGCCCATCTGGCTATTGGTGTCATGTAGGAGCGACTTTGGACACAACGGTGTGCTGCCCGGGTGCTGGCGATCCGTGCAGTCAACCTGTGGCTACTGGTGTGGGCAATGCTAGTCTGCCTCGTTTCTACTACGATCAGAGTAGCCGCCAATGCGTGCAGTTCACGTATTCTGGCACCAAAGGAAACCAGAATAATTTCCCATCCATGGAAGCATGTCGCATGACCTGCAGAGGTTAGCACTACCAAACATCTTGACGCGGCGCTTGCATTCATGCCATCAATAAGTTGGCTTTACCTTCATTCCAGAATCTCGCAACCCATGCATCGGGCAACCAGCCGTCACTCCAACTGGCCAAACTGTATTCTGCAGCTCGACAAACAAAGACAGTTGTCCAGTCAATTTCTGGTGCCACATAGGTTCTGCGGCCGAGACAACATTGTGTTGCCCAGGAGGTGAGCACTAGCCTCTTAAATCCGACTCCAACCATACACACACAGCCACACAGCCATACAGTCATTGCTCATTCTTTTAGCAACCAACCCGTGCAGTGTGCCTTTATCACCCGGTACGGGCAGCGATAATCTACAGCGGTACTATTACAACTCGGACAGTCGAACGTGTGTAAATTTCGTGTATAATGGTCTGGGTGGAAACCAGAACAACTTCTTGACGCGCAGCGAGTGTGAGGCTACTTGTCCGGGTACGTATGGACGGTAACTTTTTTCCTATTGTTGCACAAATGACAGACGAAAACAAAAATAGCGCAATACGAAGCGATTTCTGGCCTTCCTGAATTTGCAACTACTGACCATATTTCCTTTCCCTTTCTGCTGACATTGAAAGGCATGCATTCTGTTTTATCTCTTTGCCCTTTTTCTTGGTTTCGATACGCTGCGAATGCTCTGCGCGCCCTGGCCGTATATGGAGTCACCTTATGACTCCGAGTTTTAGTGTTTGTGAACCCGTGTGTTGGTGGACCACCGGCGGTTGGTAGAGCTAGTGCGCCTTTGCAATGTAACCCGGCCGCTGCTGGAGCGGCGGGAACAGCAGCTTGTCCTGCAACTTATTGGTGCCATGTTGGAAGCTCGCAGCAAAGTACCGTCTGCTGTCCTGGTGGTAAGAGTGAACGGAATGAAGGGGAAGGAGTGTGCGGGCGGCCTTGGTACATAAAATGAGTCTTCTTCAGCTCTCGATAGACCTTGCTCGTTGGTGAAATCTGTTGGCAGAGGATCGGACAAATTGACAAGATGGTATTTTGACACGACCACAAGACGATGTCAGCAGTTTGAGTACACTGGTTTGGGAGGAAATCAGAACAACTTTATCACACAAGCTGAATGTCAGCGAGTTTGTCAAGGTGAGCTTTGCAGGGGTGTTAAGGCTACAAAGGTATCGCGCTGATTTGAAGATTTGTTGGCGACGATTGTGATTTATTTCAGAGGCTGATAATCCGTGTCTCGGTGAACCAGAACTGGACGAGCGTGCTCAGCCGAAATTCTGCTATCCCTTCCTTCCGTCTCAGTGTGGCTCGGGCTATTTCTGTCACGCAGCTGGTCCTGGCATCGAAGGACCCAATTACTGTTGCCCTGCAGTTGGTAGGGTTCCGGCTTTCTTCTAGTTCAACTGAAGCTTGCTAAAGGGGTTAAACAATGTTTGTTGCTGACTCATATCGTGCTGTCCCCTCCTTCAGCCCCTCCTGCTTACTTGGAGTTAGTGGATGTGCATGAGGGTATGTACCCTTTTATTTGAAAATGCGGTCACATGGAGTATGTTCAGCGTCCCAACGAATCCCTCTGCGTTTGTGAGAGTGCTTGCATTAACACTTGGATTTGTGCAGGGGAGCTTTGCACCGCTCCAAAACTAGAGGGCGAAGGCGACGCCGTGGTACCTCGATGGTACTACAACACTAATGATCATATCTGCGAGCGATTCTCCTATCGTGGTCGGAAAGGCAACCAGAACAATTTTGCGTCAAAAGAGGAATGCTTGCGTCAATGCGAGCCTGGTATGTACCGTATACTGTACTTGGCATCCTGGTACAGGCATGGCAGGATGTGGTCATTTCTTATTTCAGATGTGAGTCCTTGCTTCGCTGGAGACACACCGCTTAAGCAAGGCGGCCAGAATGTCCAGTGTTTACCGGATCGGCAGTCGTGCCCAATCACTCACTACTGCCACGTCGGCTATGACTCGAGGTCGACCGTGTGCTGCCCCAGAAAAGGTAAGCCGGTTTCACAATTAGTGCAGACATCCTAAATCGTCCCATCTTAGACCATAGAGAAAAGATCGCCCTAAATAAGGGGCACGCCCAAGTACATAGATGTGATCATGGCCCCTGAATACTGATGGAAGCCAGCATGAACTTTGTTGCTTTGTAGGCAATCCATGTCAGCAGCCTTCTCATACAGGCTCGGGGTCAGCTAAACTCAGCCGATGGTTCTATTCCCCTCAAGAGGACGACTGTTTGTCATTTACGTACACTGGACGCGGAGGAAACGAGAACAACTTCTTGACTAAAAGAGATTGCGAGCAGACATGCCCAGGTTAGGGACAGTACTTTGTGGAAGCCGTTGATCAATTGCTGTTTCGCTTAGGCTTCCGATCTCTCTGCCCACACTCGAAGCCCCCATTAGTGAAAGGCCAGGCTCAAGAATGTGGTGTCGAAACAGCATGTCCCACCAATTTCGTCTGTCATATCAACACACAACAGTCAAAATCGATTTGCTGTCCAGATCCAGGTATGTTTATCCCATTCCCTTAAGGAGGAAATTCGATATTCTTGCTCCTTTCAGCTCATTTCTGTATTCTCCCTCGCGACCCGGGTCCATGTTCCAACTTTACTACACATTACGGCTACAGTCGCGAGACCGGCACCTGTGTTCCATTCAAGTATGGCGGATGTGGTGGCAACGAGAATAATTTCAAATCACTCGAACGGTGCACCGAAGTTTGTTGCGATAAGGGATTTTAGAAGCCCATCAACAGTTGTTGATTTTGTGAGTGCTCATTGTTATTTGTTTTGTTTGCTTTATTTTCGTTCGAATTGCATTTTGTACTTTTGCTTTGCCTGGCATGGTTTTTTCTAAGTGGTCTCGTAATTCATGCAGCGGCTTTATTCTACGTGCATTATTAGCGCTTTGGGTTTCTGCTTGTGCCAGTCGTTCACTGCCGAATGAAGTTTGCCATTGAGACGATTTTTATTAGTAGCTGCTCCTGTGCTCGGTTATGCGGTTGTGTGTAAACATGAAGTATTGATAAGCGGGCGAAATTTTGCATAAGGAAACAAGTGCACCCTTATTCAGTTTTACAACGCGAGATGTCGGGCAATAATTTCGACCCCAGTTTGACCAACGACGTAAGTCCATCACCACCTGCAACACTTTCCTCCTTCTGTTTGAGGGAAAACTTATCCTGTCTTAATTTGCGATCGTGGCATCATCGCAACGCATATTTCATGGCAAGTGTACTCTAAGCCTATTTACTGGGGGTCAAAACTTGCGGCCACAAAATGAACAGGAATAGTCCTTGTGTTGAATGAAGAGAAGATTCATGGCTGACCACCTTAGAATCACTGTCAGCAGGTCAATCGCTCCAACAATATAGCTGTATTTGTCCGCACTTCTCCTGAATGACTCCTTTCCGTCTTATCGTTGGTAACTTGATGAGCAGTGACATCAATTTGGCCGCTGTAACAGCTTCGTAAATGGCTTGGCTTTGCCAGCTCACCAGAAAACTTTCGAGAAAACGCTTCATGAATACGACCTCTGTCATTCGAACAGAAGCTGTTCCGCATAAAACAATGAGCGATTAATTAGTGTCAACTCTATTACGTACGACCATATTCAGGCATGCTCACTTCCTCGAGACAGGCGCAAATGACGAGTGAGTGTATTTGATCGCCCAAAGTCACGGAATGTACTTGACGTAGGTCTCTGGATGAGGTGAATGATTACTGCTACATCGCCATGGTTTTAGCAGTAGAATAACTCGATTGCAGCTTCGTACCATTTTTTAGGTCAATATTGAAGTGATGAAGACGAGAAAATAATGGATGTTCCACCCAAATAATAATGATGAAGACTACCTCTATTTTTATCACTATGTCGTTTCCTGGAGCCATCAATCAGACTAATCTGCAACGAGTCCCGCGCGGCTTTTTAGTCCCAGAATCAGACGAGCCGTGTGATGAGGAGAATGGACGGAAGGGGCAAACGGTTATAAATTATCTTTCCGAAAAACTAGAATCTGCCGGTGTTTCTGAGTAGAACCGAGTGTATAAAAATAGTGTTTGTGTAAAAATAAGCCTGTGAGTGTCGCGTTTGACGTAAATGTGTCAATTCGCAAAGTGCCTTTCCGGAATATTGACGCAGATGGATATTTAGAGAGCCTGTGCCTGCTTATCAACCCATCTCCTGCTTCCTACCAACCACCTCTATCCGGTGGCCTTTATCAAGAATAACATTACCATCCGCACCACGCACAGCTTTCTTCGTCTGATCGATGGGCTTTTTTTATGGTTGATAAAGAAAACGCGAAAATTGCGTGTTTTTCTTGTAATAGCCGCATGATAGTTATCGCTACCAGAATAAGCGAGGCTAGTGAAACTATGACACGAAGCGGTGCATGCGAATAATGGCATTCGAGAATAGCTCGCGCAAGAGGCAATGAAAGCGAGAATGACTTGCACTCTGCCAGCTCGGCTCTAATAGAGGCCTATACGTGGTTTAGAGGGGTGTCACAGTGCTCTTACCGTAAACGAGGCAAGCACATGATAAGCGTGCCGGGATAGTTTGCGCACTGCGAGCCTAGTTTGGAGTCTTTTGAGAACTTATTGCGGATGGGGTGCAACGGAGCGAATCTGGGCATAAACAAGAGGAAAGACGGATTGCGGGCACCACATCCTATGAATAGGCAAAGAGAATTGGAAAAAGGCTAGACCCGATCTGGTCCTTTTTTTCATAATAAATATGGGAGTGGGAGAAAAGCTGTAAGCTGGTTAAATCGCTCGTTTGGCTGGCCGGCGACGGTGGCGAACACTTACGATGGTAAATTGACGATGAGCCATGGCGGTGGAAAATGCTTTCGACAAGCGCCAGAAGCCGGAAGAATTGCAGCCGTTTAAGCGTGGAAGGGATCGAAAAACGTATTTTCTGCCTAAGCCCCAGAGCGACTGCTCGCTGCTCATATCCTTAGCCAGTTAAAAGGCACCCTATCGATTCTTCTTTCATACCAGCTTATTCTATGCCGTGACCTGTATAGGGTAAAACAAGAATAAAAGTTGAAAAAAGCAGCAAGATTCAGTCAGAAAACACAGCGCAATTGGTTTGATAGATATAATCTTTCCAAGACAGAATTGCATTTGCATTACCCGGCATGTATAACGTACAGACTAGTATACTTTCAAATCAACACACTTCAGCACGCACGGGTCCTTATCCTATCAGGACAGTGATAATATATAAAAGGGTTATAAAGGCGTACTCAGGAAGATGAGGATGTCTAAGCGCAATTACTACAAGTGCTAGATTGCGGCGACTGGCTCCCAAAGTCGGCGCGTTCAAATGTAAGGAAATGAGCCGCGTCCAGCTGATCGACGTCACCAGTCGCATTAGAAATTAACGTGTACATACGTGAAATACATGATCATTTATTCACAATGCGAGGGTCAGCATTTTTGTCATTGCACAGTATCGATTGCCCGATTATAAGATGGGAGGACGGATTGGTAGAAGCACAATATGTTTTTCCCACTACTTTTCTTCTTGCGCTTCGTCGCTCACACCCGGACGTCGTCCTTCCCATTCGGTCTCTTGCTGACCAGGATCATCTCTTCTGCACGCACCTACTTTGCGATCAGTACGTCGAGCCATCACTGAACTGCCACCGTAATCGGCACCTTCTGTTTCTCGACGCCTGCTCATGTCTAAGTCGTCGTCAGTTAAGAACGAAGCTGCTGGACCAATAACGCGCTGAGCGAATGGCGATGTCAGAGCAGGTTGACTTGATTTTCTCAAACCAAAATCGTAACCCTCTTTCATTTTTTCAACCAAAAACATAATCATAGCAGTCCAGGCTCGCATAACCTCCCGGTGCCGTCGAACGGCATCAAGTCGAGTCACGTGCTCGACCAGTAGTTCGGCTAGATCGTCCCACATGCGCGTTTGGAATCCCTCGCCACGCAAAGACAAATGTTTGGCTCCGTAACCGCGGCACAAATCCGTCACTTCATCGGCCGAATCATTCAGTGCGTTGACTGCTGTTTGGAACACTTCGAAGAGCAGTCGACCATGCTCCTTGTAGATATCGCAGCCTCGGGCTCTTGGCGCCAAGCGTTCAACCACATCCGCCTTCTGGAAAGTTTCCTTAATGGGCGGGCATTTGGACGTGAGTTTACGGAATATCTCCGCGCCGGCGGTGTGCCCTCCACTTTGCTGAATACGAGGCCAACTTTGAATGATTTGCTGCTGTTGATAAGCGGACAGGCCTAGGAGGGCAGCCAATGGAGGTGTCTTCTCAGCTGCTGTGTCAGCAGAGCTGGATCCGCTGGTGGTGGCGGCTGTCATTGTGGATGGACCAGAGGCGGGTGTTCCCGAGGCTGAGATGGAAAAGGTGACTGCGCTGCGCTGTCTGCAGACGACTGGAGGCCTTGGGCTTCTGGTCGACGAAGCGTTGTTGGACGCCGGTGCATTGGAAGCTGTAAAATTGGCTGCCGAGTTTGTCCTCGGCTGATGAGAAGCCGTTGCGCTGACGTTGTCCATGGCGCTGGCGCAACGCGTAGGCGGCTGATGATGAGTTCGAATTCGTAGCGAACGCGTAGCGAATGGCGAACTCGCCGTCGAGCGATTGGCTAGCGGTCTGGTCGATGAAGATAGCGAAGGTGTTCGAGTGGCGGTGGCTGAATGCGAGCGAGTAGAGGCGCCGCTAATAGCAACCTTAGTCGCCGCGCAAGCCGATGGACTGGAGCTGCCGTCGTCGGCGTGCGGCCCGTTGGTGGCGTTAATAACCGGCGTCGTCCACGGGTCGGCCACTACGACGACACAGTCATGCTCGTCTCCATTGGCGACAGCAGAAGTCGTCGCCTGCTGCTGACACTCGTTGGGACCGCTTTCTTCGCCGGAAGCAGATTGTTCGTTGCCCATGCCTATAATTATATACTTACACTCCAAACCAACTCGAAATTTTCTCTTTTAAACCAGCATTCCCGGACTGCTCCGCATGCGATTCCGGCCTTCTTAATTCTGCTCGCCTTCCTTTTCCTTTTCCTCCCGCCAAGACCATCGGTTTGGCGGACGATTTATTAAAAGAGAGAGACCAGAATTGAAAAAATCGCTCGCCAATGCCGCCTGATTGTTCCAAATACTGCGATCCTAGTTCAGATCGGGGACCGAAAACTGACAGTTAAGCTAACCCTGGAGCTTCCTCCACCCACATGAATGCAGAGAGCGTTAGGAACGGGTGTTGTAGTCCCGCAAGCACTGATAGATAGACCGCCGCATCGTATCTTGACAAGAGCAGAAGCACAATCAAACGAAGCGAGAGAAAACGAGTTGAAAAAGTCGACTAGCCTCGTTCATCCACAATAGGCCAATAACGAGACCCTTTCGGCCGCTTGTGGCAGGATGAGGCGATGAGTTTCAAAGCAAGAAAAAGCACCACTCTTGGATTTCGCCTTGGGAGTGACTTTCGAAAAAACTAGGCCCAGTTCGCCGACTAAACGGCCCCGATCGACCGCGATCGTCTGGTTATCACACCCGTCACATTGCAGCTCGTGGTCATCGTCTACGGCTTAACTAGATTACGTCTCGCTGGAATACGGCCATTCCTCGCCTCTCCGATTGCACTTTCCCACCATGGCCAGGCCCAATAAAAAAGCATCTCGTTTCAAAAAAAATGCAGAATTTCACTTTGATTTCCCCCTGATCCGATAGACTAAAATTTTTATGGCAAGCAAAGCTGAGAGAATGGGCGAGAGTTTTTGCATTTAGGACATTCAGTAAGTAAGTCGATGGAAAGACGACGAAAGCACTCCTCGTCGGGATCCTTTCCTGTTTACGGGATAGGAAGAGCCTGGGCCAACAAGTGTGCTGTGGCCGAGTCGATGGAAAGTTTGCTAACGAATGGCCCCGCACTTTCCACAAGCTCTACCGACTTTGAAATGAGTGCTCCATTGGGAACGTTGTTCACAATCCTAGGCCATTTTCACGGGAGATCTCGGCAAAATAAAAGGTCATCCCTTAGATCGGCACTGATAGGAAAGGGGCCTCGGAGCATTGGACCATATACCACACGGAATCGGGGCGTGCGTTTCGACAATGTGAAATCCGGAAGTACAATGGGGGCAAACTATAACGTCCACCGACCGTGAGAGCTGTCGGCTCGAAACTTGGTCATATAATCGAGCCGAACGAAAGAAAGGAATCAGTCGAGCGTGTTTGCTTATTATGCTATTTCCTAATGCAGTCACAAGCTGAATTCAATACGGCCATTGACTAGGCTCCCTCGAGCCCATTGTCGCACAAAGGAAAGCCGAAATCGAACTCGCTTTTATTGTTTATCCTGGCACGGTTATTACATTTTATTATAAAAATATGAAACGGCCGCGAGCATTCCCTTCTAGGCGTACCTTGACCAGTACGGAGAGTGAACAAACTTAGGAAGGGATCTATTTTTTATTAAGTTAGCATTTGAATTTACGCGAAGGTTGGCGAGCTCAATGAGCGAAAGGCGACATACAATATAGATCGACTGGCACTGAATGGCTGCCCGATACCGAGACGGCCGAAGGCAAGGAAAGATGGTTATTGAATTGGGAAGAGATGCTTGATAAAAAGTTGCAAAAAGAACGAGAAAAGACGAGTCGAATCAGACTTGTGCATTGCAAGTGCATGAAAGAAACATGGTTGATAAATCCCGATAGTCTACTCGTGCATGCATGCGCACCCATTCAAGAGAACGGATTGAACACACTTTGCAGTTTTTAATTGTCGATTTTTCCAAAGGACGAAATATACTAGATTGCGCCAAGTGCACTGTTTCCTAAATCTGCCGGAGACTTTTCCAGAGTGCCTCTTTCTTATCCAGGAGCCTACGATGTGGTTTACAGTGCCTAGCCAATATGACTGAAATTATTTTGAGGAAGAAAAATGTCTATGGGCGGACTTGGAACCTGAGAAAGCAGTCCCAAAATTCCTGCACTGAATAGCCCCTCGAAAAAAAACTCGTCCCAGCACATCTGCTGTTGGGAAGAGTGCCCATTTCCGATGTTGTGTGGAGCGCAGTGGATGTTAGGCGCAACAGCTCGATCTTACAGTTTTACTTGGCACTAACAGGAAAGGTTCAGGCAGATGATAGGTTTTTTGTAAAAAATTTTTGTGGGCCGAAGCCCGTTTTTGCCTATTTTTTTGTGTCATATGTATTTTAATTACGAAAACCACCAACTTCAAATTTTATCAATTTATCACATTTTTTATCGTTTAGTTTGGGCATCTTCATTATATTCTTTGCGATCTTGGTAAACCAAACAATATAAGCGAATAGAAAGGAAAATTGGCACCAATGTAGGAGCTGCTATCTCCAGTTTGATCTCACCCTCTTACGGTCAGCTTAACTGCTATATCTACAAGCATCCTCACTAGTCGAATATACCTCTGTGCAACGCGTAATTCTACAAACAAATACACGCACACTAGCTCCATACTAGCTTCATAAGTGAAGACATAGCTCTCCTCTTACGATTAGTACCTCCTCAACAAACAAAACTCGACCATTTTCACAACAAAGACAATAACAGGCAGAGTCCTCAGCAGTTCTATTTTTTCCTATTTTATGTTATTGGATATTTTATAAATTTTTTGTTTTTCAATTTTGTATTTCGGTATTTTATTATTTTTTTCTTTTTTTTTAAATTGTCCCATTCTTTTCTCTCCCCACTGCGCACCTATATTTTACTCATACAACGATAGAACCCTACAGAAAGACGACATTACAAAAAGCACCTTGTACTCACTATGCGGTAAGATGTACCTCGCTCTTTCTTTCAAAACTTTCAGCCTTCTGAGCAGTGATTTCCACATGTCAACCATCTCATTCTCCTCCTTGTAGTCCACCCACGCAAACCATATGCACCTCTGTGCTGACTGCACAACTAAGTTTGCGATTGAGGTGGCAAACTTGTTGGACGAACCTACTGTCCCGAAAACCCTGTTTTCAGCCCCCATGGTGATAGCTGGATCTATTTTTTTAAGAAAATTCTCCACTTTATTCCAAAATGCTACTGCCCGTGGACATGAGACGAAAACGTGGTGAACATCCTTAGGGTCATTACATGCAGTGATTCATGCAGTATTTACAATTTGCTTCAGCCTCGGCGAATTTAGAAACCCTACTTCTTGTGTATAAAGCTTTATGTAGGTAGCCAAAGTGTAAACTACGTGTCAGCCCGTCAACATTCTTGGTCCTGGTTAACTTCCAGTAAGCCCCAAAATCAATCAAGTCGTTTCCCAACTTTGCTTTCCCGTATTCCTGGCATGGCCAGGGTGGCCTTGCCCACTTTACTACCCATCATGTGCTCATAAAATACTGTATCTTGGTTTTGACGTGTTTCAGCGGATATGTTCTGGTGTATAATCCCACACTACCCTGGTCTCTTGGACAAAACTTGGCAGTTATAACAGGCGTGCGGATATCTTTATACAGTCGAGGTACTGCTATGTTAGTCAGCTGATTGAGTTTTGCGTATTTCACTTTCTCAAAGAAAAAATTTAAAACTTCCTGTGCCAAGCTGCTTCCTGGCTGGCTACCAGTCCACGCAACAGAAGCATTAAAGCTGGAAGTATAGTTCGGTGCGATGCGTCAAATAAGCTTGCGATGCGACGTTTTAGGCACCTTTTTACACTGTCAGTTAACCCAAAAGTGCCGCATCGCATCAAACAATACTTCGTGCTTAAGCGGAAGGCTAACACTTTTGTGCCTACATCTGGGTAAGCCACTCCGCCTTGGTCTTCTCCTTTTCAAAATATACTTGTTTACCATATTTGCTTTGAATGGATACCAGAAATATCCATCGATATTTTTTTCAATATATCGCTGGAGATCAGACTCAGGTGCGATTATGGACGCTAAATACCATACTTTCGAGAGAAAGTACGTGTTTACAACATGAATTCTACCAAAAAAAGAAATACCGCTATGCGGTGTTTTGCTGCTTAGTGTCCCTATATGTTCGCGCACTGAAGACCATTTTGCTGCTATTTCCATTTCCGCACTGGAAATCAAAAAACCATAAACCTTTACTTGCTCGACCACAAAAGTTTGCAGGTCTTGCTCTAAATCAGCCAGATTCATCGAGCCAAGTAACACAATTTTGGTTTTTTCCCGTTGCCCCAGATGCTTTCCTAAATTTTTCGTACACTCCAAAAATGCGTTTTATAGAGACACAGTCAGTCACCAGAAAACTCGTGTCATCCGCGTAATTGCTAATTTTTAGTTCCTGCCGAAGTAAATGTACTCCTTTTATGGTTGTTTTCCTCCTGATGTAATTCGTGATAGTCTCTGCCACAAGCACATACAATAGAGCCGACAATGGACAGCCCTGCCTTATCCCTCTGCTTGGGTGAAAAGGCGAAGATATATACCCGTTCACTTGTACCGACGTCGTTACCACCCCTGCTTTATAAATGACCTTGATCCAATTTTGAAAATCTTTACCTAACTCAAAATACTTCAAAGCGGAGAAACTCCCATTCTACTGTAGGATGTCAAAGGCGGTCATGTGGTCAGCTGAGAGAAGTATCGCGCACATACAGCATTATACAGCGTCACGACCCCGTCTCGAATGTCCCTTCCCGGCACAGAGCAAGTCTGGTCAGGATGCACAATTCGAGCCATTACAGTACTTTCCTCAACCTCATCACAAGAATCTTCGCTAAGATTTTGTAGTCAACATTCAGCATGGTCAAAGGTCTCCAGCTAGATCTTTGCACTTTATTCCCCTCGACTTTGTAAAGCTGCGAAATTATTCCAAAATAACAACTAGAAGGAAGATAGCCCAGCCCAGCCTCGATGAAGCTCCATATACCCTGCTCGATATCCATCACATTTCGTTCAGGAAAAATGTATAAAGTTCTATCGGCAACCCATCACTGCCAGGTGACTTTTCCCTTGAAAAGAGCGCATGGCATCCTTTACCTCGTCTTCCCCTTACCTTCGCCATCCCATATGGAGGCTGGTTCGAAAACTCCTTTGCTGCACTTTCGTCAGTTTTCCGTAAGCTCGTGAACATACTGCCTCCTAACTCCCTGATAACCTCGAGCTGGTCTGCATACAAAGACCCGTCTTCCCCACGTATGGCATACAGTTCTACTTTCAGCCGAATTCTTTTGCATAAGTTTAGCAGTGGTCAGTGTAACCTGGTCCGTGGCTAGATCCCTAAAGTAAGTCTTCACCAGCTTCTTCCTAACTTCTTCCCTGTCAAAAGCCCTAAGCCTATCACGCACATCCAAATATTCGGCTTTTAGAATTTCACTCGTTTTGTGCATATCCCATAATTCCCTTGCTTTCTCCAGCTCATTTTCTAGACAAAGACGTTTTTTTCTGTTTTCTACTGTAGTTCTACAGTCCTTTTCCTTGCCTTACACAGATCTCCTATTTCTATTTTGCAATGCTCCCATTGTAACAAGATATCCTCATCAGTTGCATGACATATTACACCTTGCAGTGCATGCAGTTAACTTCTCACGCACTCTTGCAAAAATTTTTCTTTTGCAAAGAAGTACATCCAGTTTCCAATAACAAGGCCCTTGTACTGCCTTCGCAAAAGAAAAATTACACTCCATCTCAAAGATTTTATTGTCAGATAGGCCCGTATTTGAAAATTTGTGCTTTACGTAAGAATTCACCACGTTTTCAGTTGCGTAGATTCTATCAAGTCGGCGTTTTGGTGGTATGGGCGAGGTGAGAGAACTCACGACCATTAGGATGACGCACTCTAAAAATATCCCAAGCTTTGAATTTTGAAGAAAATCTTCGGAATTCTTTCAGGCCCACCTCTGGATAATTTGTGGGATCACTGCGATCAAGCTCTTTAGTTTCTACAAAATTAAAATCGCCGAGGCAAACACTTGCATCACGATACCGAAACCTTTGCAAAGTCGTCTCATATAATTCATCATGTAAATCCTTTCTGGCTTGCTCCTGAGCTGGCGCATATACACCCACAAACAAAAAAGACTTGCTCCAAATTTAGCAGCTAACACCAGGCCTCGATCCGGGACACTAGTGACACGAATTACCTCTGCGAATAAACACGTTCTACTTTTGCCTATAGCCGGTCAGCAGTCAAACCTTATAAGCAGGGCTGTTCGGGGACCGGTCCCACAGCCCTGTCCCTCTGCGTGTCTCCACTAGGAGCACCTCCACGCAAGAGCATCCTGGACAGGACACCGACTTCTTCGGACGATGGGCCCGCCATCGTCCGAAGAAGTCGGTGTTTGTGTTTTCAACATTCGGGGAATTCGGATTAATTATATCAGAGCCTAAAGATACAGATAGCCTGCATATTACAGAAGGCCAGCTGACAGAAAATACACGCAGGAATAATATGAAAATCCGACATGTGCCGCATTTTGTACCCGCGGAACACCTCTGTCATCTTTCTCCACCAAATGAACAAGCTCAAAGCATTCCTGATGAATTTTACTCTCATAGCGATCGACCTCTATCAGCGTGCTATCATCGACCACTGACCCACTGCGGCCACCCGACACATGCCTGCCTGCATCACCTGCCCTGACTATGGCATCGCCTATGGCAATGCGACGGCATCCTCATGTACCACAAATAGCTCCTAGTATACACGCAGATTAAAATTTAGATGCCGCGATCTTTGATTTTGGGCCGATCCCAACATCGCCTCTGCTGCCGATCGGGAAAGACTTCCCTCCCTGTTACATTTCAAATTGTTATGAGCTTCGAGCTTCCTTTACAAGATGTCTCTGAAGGGAGCGAAGAAACCCTAGGCGAAGGTCGAGACGAGCGTCACCAGAAACGTCTCCTGCGACTCTTATTATTGTACGCGGTCTACGTCAAGCATGTCCTGGTTCTGGCGCATGTTGACTCAGCATCGTTGATTCTTAAACCACTCTGGCTAACACAGCTATCGATGTTTGACCTGGTCACGTTTAGATTTATAGACCTCACTGAACTGTGAGATACGAGCCTACTGTGAGAAAGTGTTCCCGAGCGCAAATCTTTTATCACCTCGCATTTTTGTCACACATGAGCACAACATTCGCATCACACGCACAGCACGGCACGGCACATAGGATGACTAGATCGCAGATTGATATCTTCATGGCAAGCAGTCTGGTGTGGCATCCACTGCGGCCGCGAGACAGTTATGCCTGCATCCTGCGTGCTGCTTGCATCACCTCCCCTGACTATGGCGCCCGTCTGAAACTCGACACGGTCACCACCTGGTTCACCATCTTAGACAACACAGAACACGATCTCATCCGACAGCCATTCAGTCACCACCGTTGCACATCATCGATCGGCGATCACTTGGCGGGCTGACCGAGCTTCGAGCCGAAAACATTCATGAACACTTCTTGGATGATGGGGAACGAGACTTGACCCTTGTCGTCGGCCTTCGTCTTCAGCTGGGCCTTGGCCTGGTTCACTTCGTCCGCCGTGGCCACGTTGCCGCTCACCAACTGCGCGAACACGGCGTCCAGCATCTCGATCGGCACCGTCACGCCCTGACCCATCTGCTTCAGTTTCTGAAAAGGGAATGCGCGTCAGCCGACACAGCCTCGTCTCGCCCAACCGAGTCCTTACCTCGAACACCTCCAGGAAGTTCATCTCGCCACCAGGGGCACCGGCCGCAACGGGAGACTTGGTACTGGCAGGGGCGGGGGACGCCGTCACGGGGGAAGCCGACTTGACTGTGCCGCCTGATTGCTTGCCGGAGGTCGGGGCTGGCTGGGCTGTGCTCTTGTCGATGATGGTACTGAAATGAGAGCATGCTCTTTCGAGTAAGATCATGACCAAAGGGACTAACCGGAAGGAGACGGCCATGGGGTCCTGCTGGTTGATCGACCGCAACGTCATGGCCACGCTCTTCTCTCGATCCAGTTCGGCCACGTTCGTACCGACGAGCAGGATGTTGGTCAGGTCTTCGATCAGGGCCCTCGCCGCCGGGTGTCCCGCCGCGTCCAGGTGCGTGAAGTTGGCTCGTTGCGGTCCGCAGGCCATGTGCCCCGCCAGGGAGGTCGTGATGGGCATGGAGGCGAATTGCTTGTCTTTCGGCACGTCCACGATCTGAAACCCACAACTCGTCAGCGGCGATCAGGCAAAGCCGAGCACACGAGCTTACCTGGTAGTAGCCGGCCTTGGTCACGTTCTGCTGCACGGGAGGCGCCTTTCCCAACTTGCGGTACGTGGCTGCTCGACCGTCCTTGGCCGCATCCATTCGATCGGCGACGGCGTCCCAGAGTTGATCGGGCGTGAACGTGGCGGCGGGTACCTTGGCGGTGATCTCGTCCACTTCGGCCGTGTCCACCACTCCGGAGCTGACCAAGGCGAGCACGGCGGGTTTGAGGACGGCTTGGGGGAGCGACATGATCTTGGACAGTTCTTGCAGCACGTCGACGGTCTCTTGCAGCACCGGCTGCTTCGATTCTTTGACGGCCTCGTCCACTTTGCCCATGGCTGCCAGCAACGTTGGGCTCGCCTTCGGCTGAAACGGACGAGAGCCCTTCTACCCTGGGGACCAGACTCGTACAAGGTAGCTACTTACGTCGGACGCTTGCTTGACTTGATCGGTGGCCGCGGCGAACGGGCCGCTTTCGAAGTCTTTGCCGAGGGGCAGCTTTTGCTGGGCGATGCGTTGGAGACGGAAATGGGGTTTCAGGAAGTGCTTGGACGTCGCTCGAGCGTACGACACTTGGCTTCGCAACGACGGCGGGACCTGCTTGACCGTGGACAGGGCCTCGAACAGGGACGACAGGAACTGCGCTTTGTTGTGCATGGCGATCGGATCGGGCTGAAAATGAAGAAACGAGTTGGTACGACAAGACGGGAGGCGGGACGAGAACTTACGGCAGCCATTCTTCGCACACTTCGACTCGACGATCAACAAACTCACTCGCACACGACGACGCGACTTCGACCGGGGGTGCTCTTTCGACCAAGCGCTCACGACGGGCTGCGAAAGGAGGAATGACGAGGCAGGTGAAGAGCCGATACTCCAGAAATCGACCATTGTAAAGTAGCTGGAAGTTTCCAATCAGAGTTTTCCTAGTGGTCACGTGACTGAAGATTGTAAAGATCGCGAAGGATGCTGCAAGGAAGTGCGTAGTGCCTAGGAGAGTTACATTGAAAATATTTTTTTGGGCGGTTCGACTCTAGTCAGTTGGGGAAGTAGCTTTCACATACACAGACATAGCAGCCGCAGTAAACTCAACAACGGTCATGTTTATTATAGAGATCAAACCTGCCTTCCAGATCATTAAAAATTATTCTGGCTATAGGCAGTCCCTATGAGCGGAAGTGCCTATAGCCAGTGGGCAGTCAAGCATGGCTGTGCAAGCTAGCATGTCAAGGGCGGCAGCGGCAGCGTCTTTAGGAGCACCTCAAAGTGAGGTCATCCTGGACTGGACACCGACTTCCTCGGACGATGGCGGCTGGGCTGTGCACTCTGTCGGTGTTGGATAGCTGGGTTTATCCCCTTGTTTGACTTCCGTCTCTCCACTCGTGGCATCTTTGCGGTACCTATTTGTTTGTTACTGTTATTTGATTGTCCTCGCTCGGGCGGCAATCGATCCTCTGCACAGAGCCGCCAGATAGGAGACTCCGAGGGATGATATGTCTGCAACACCGCAGGTCGGAAGCCTCGGTTGGCTGGCCTTCTTTGGTGCCTTCTTCCTCTTCCCATCTCCTCAGTACCTACAGTATTGCACATGACTTTACAACATGAGGTCATCACACTGGAACCCAGTCGATGCGAGTCATTCGATCAGCGGGACTGTGCGCGTGCGGTCGTGTCGTGTGGGCGATGAGCAACAAGGAAAACAAACTGGCGGTCGGTGTCGTGGTCGACGGGAAGTGGAAGGTGCTGGCCAAGTTGGGCGAGGGCGGCTTCGGCGCGGTCTACAGGGTCGTCGGCACATCGTCGAAAGATGAGTATGCCATGAAAGTCGAGATTAAGGAAAGGGTTGAGTCGGCGCTAAAAATGGAGGTAAGTCGGAATTCGGGTGATATCTCTCTTGATTTTGCATTTACCCCCCCCCCCCCCCACTCTTGTTCTCAGGCGGCCGTGTTCAGAACGTTTCGCAGCTCGAAGCATCCCCACCCGCACATCTGTCAGTACATCGAGAGTGGAAACTCGGGCGTGTTCTCATACCTGGTCATGCAACTGGTGGGGCGAAGTCTGTCCGACTTGCGTCGCGTGTGCCCGGATCGTCGATTCAGTGGAAGCACTACGACGCGACTGGGAATCCAAGCCATCGAGGCGATTGAGGTAAGAATGACAGCGTCCAGACTCAGACCCAGACCGTCTGATTTCAGTCGGTGCACCGGGTCGGTTTCCTTCACCGAGACATCAAGCCGGCCAACTTCGCCATGGGTCGATCGGGCGCTCAGATGCGAAACGTGTACCTGCTCGACTTCGGCTTGGCTCGTCAGTACGTGACTCGAGACGGCCAGATGCGACCGCCGCGAAACATGGCTGGCTTCCGTGGCACGGTTCGATACGCATCCGTCAACACGCACATGCGCAAGGACCTCGGCCGGCACGACGATCTCTGGAGCATGTTCTACTCGCTGGTCGAATTCCACCAGGGCCAGCTGCCGTGGAAGAAGGCCAAGGAGAAGAATGACGTAAGAAAACGTTGGTGCATCTTTCTCGGAAGAACCTTCTTTTTTGTTTTTAGGTCATGCAGAAGAAGAAAGAGACGCCAGCGGACGTGCTGCTGAAGGACATGGACAAGGAGTACCACGCCATGATGAAAGACTTGGACGGACTGAAGTTCCTGGACACGCCAAACTACGAGTGGCACCGACAACAGCTGCGTTCGATCATGGCCAGGCATCAATACACCGAAAAGGACCCATTCGATTGGGAAGAAGGCGGGGCGGCATTCGAGAGCGTCAAACAAGCACCGCCTGAACCGAAGCCGCGCCAGAAGAACGAAGACAACGACAAGAAGGCCATCAAAGAGAAACTCGAGGGCGAAGAGAAGTCGGGCGAAGTCGAAGAGTGATCGGTGACTGCCATGTCCTCTCAGATGATTTGCGCCGTATGCATGCGTATGAACCGTGCCTGATACGTCCACGCTTCGCAGACTTGAAACAGTTCGCTGGCAAAGTCTTGGTGTGTTGTGTCATTCATCAACGCCAGCTGGGCGGCACGTCACAGCTGAATCGCAGTCGGGGCAGGCGGAGGCGGCAGAGACGTGGTCTCACGGCATAGCAACCGACAAAACGCCCTGCCATTGTCTGGCTCCCACCCTCACCTTGTCGCGGTAGTTCAGACTTGCAAGCAGTGATTCTGAAGTTGCAAAGGATGTCACTCAAACCCCCACAAAACCACAAAGCTCTCACCAGCCACGCATTTTTTTTAAGCCTGTGGGCATTACTCTACCATATTCAGGACTATCGTGGCCAGCTCGTATCGCTTCGCTTCACCATCGCAGGCTCCTTTTCGTGGCCGCTTGGTCTTCGTCCTAACATCTTGCACTTACTCCTCCGCTCTCTGAGTTTCGCAGTACGGCATAGCGGCAGTCATTTACCGCCACGCCTAATTGCTCATCGACCCCATATCAATGCACGAGTCTCGATGGGTCACTGCAGCTTGCACATGGCACTCTAGTTTGGGACGATCAATATGTGTGGTTGCCCTCTTGTCCCCGTACGACACCACCTAGTCGCACCAACAACACTCCTCATACGTACTTCGTTATGGGCGCATTCAACTGGCAACCAGAAATATAGCCAACACCGAATCATTAGGCGCCTCCGACGCTCCCTATATGCTCAGAGCAGATGCAGCACAAACACAACACCAAACATAACATTATCTAAATACCATAAACCCGACAATGCAAATGCTCACTCATAACTCGTGCTGTAATCCTAAATAAACATTATTCCTAATATAATTCCCACGCACAGACCAAGCATATGAAATTTGGCAGCGAATTACGCGATACGTTTCTCAATAACCAGTATAACCCTTTGTTAATCCATGCTCCCACGACCCTACAATTCGTCTGAGGCCCGCAAGTCCTATCAAAAAGGAAAACAAGAGTACCGTAACTCCGAACACAAACATATCACATTTCTCGCCTGCCCATACAACCCCAATACTTCCTATTTCATAATGAGCCGTTACTGCTGCCCACGCTGGCCGGGGGCGACGCCACACCCAATGCCGCCAACTTGTTATTCAACTGCTTGTTGATCATCATTTCTCGCTCCAGTTGTTGCTCCCGTTGCACTAATTTCGTTCGTATCTGAAAATCAATCCAGGCTTGCGACTCACTGATCACTCAACAAAAAACCGCTTACTTCTTCCAATTCGTCATGCAACTGTTTCTCGCCTTTACCTTCCTAAAACGGAAACCACGATTATACAAAGCCAGTGAGAACATAAAAACAAAGTGCAGGCAACACACAAATAAGTGCTTCACGAATCGCAGTGCAAACAATACTGCTACGATAGACTACCCCTTTTATCTGAATGCAATCCACCCCTTACACAACACCAACAGATATAAAGCAAGGGAAATAGTAACCTTGGCGTCATTAGACGAAGCCGAAGCGTTGGCCTAGAAGATTCAAGCAAAGCTCGTTTAGAAATACCGCCGTACTCCACAATAAGTCATAAGCTGATTCGTCTCACCTGAAAAGCTTTTAGTTGCTTTTGTAACTGGGCCACTGTATCCTGTTCTTGCTTCAACGCGTCTTGGCCCGTTTTCAACATGCCCCGTAATTTCACCACTTGCGATGATAAATCGCGAGCGCCCACACGCTCGTGCTCCAGGTCAGCGCGCAACCGTTCCAATTCCTGAAAAGGGAAACCGAAATAGTAGGCTCCCGCATGACTGATAAAACACGACCACCAGGAACCTCTTTCAAAACCCTTCTTACCGTTCTGAACACAGTCTTTTCCTGTTCTAATTTATCGAGCGAGGAATGCAAAGTGACCAGTTTCACTTCTATTTCTTTAGTATCCTTTGCTGACGAAGCAGTCAGATCAACATTGTGGCCACTATTCGCCTTAAAAAGAAAACCGTATATGATAAGCCCACGTGCGGACATACGGTCCCCACGACGAAAAAATTGTCAAGGATCAGCTGATCCTCGACTCAATTCCTTCCAGCTAACACTCAGAATTCCGAACATGGGAGTCCCTTGCGCATGTGTGAGCCCCTACACGCTGGGGTCTGATAGCCAAGCATGTTTCAGCCCTATCCCTACGAGGATAGATCCAAAGATTATCGCTAACAGCTGCAGATTTCAGCATAAAAAGTAGCGAGGCATACAACTCTGCAAGTTAGATTTCGAAATTTACAGTACTTTAAATCACCCCTCAGTGTCCAAGCTTTGCCCAAGCACACACTTGATTTAATTTAAGCAGGAAGCCTAAAGTTCCCACCCCTTCGCTAGCACTGGCTCCAAAAAGGGCTCCTTCATTTCCGTCCGCATAATACACACCCCAGTTCATACCTTCGCCAATTCCTTTTCAAGAGTTGCTACACGTTCACGCCATACCGTCTCTTGCTTGGCAGCATGTCCTTCGATTACTTTGAATTCCGCCTCCTACAAGCACAGCATTTCATGCAGTCTCGTTCTCAAATACGAACTACAACCAGACTCACAGCTTGATGAAACGCGTGCTGGAATCGATCGAGTTTAGCACGGAGGTCCGCATTTTCACGACTCAACGTATTCACTTGTTTCGATTGTCCATGCATTTCCTAAACCAATCAAACGAAATGTTTCCTCGGGCCACCAAGGCCGTAAAATATCTTACCAAATCCGAAGTTCGAATGTTCTTTTCAACATATAACGTCTTGGACTTTTCCGTAACGATATGTTGAACTTCCTTGATCCATTCGAAGAATGTCTAAATAAGCATAAGCTTAGAAATTCGAAAAAACCAATTCGAAACGAACTGACTTCTTTTTCTGGAATTTTTGCGTCTGGAATGAGTTTTGCCAACATTTGCTTCGTTTGCTTTTCTTGGTCATCCAACTGCTTTTGATATTTCTTCTCCGCCCTCTGCGTCATATCCTTACTAGTTACCTCCAACTGGTTCATGGCCTCCACCACTTTTTGATTGCGTTCGCGCAATTCCTGTCAACAAAATCATATACCGCGGTACTGCGATCAACCAAAGAAGAATACGCCAATTAACATACCACATTCTTTTGACGCTGCTGATCCAGCTGTTGTTTCAAATACGCTATTTCACCATCCTTGCTGATCAACTGCTTATTCAAATGCGTCAGGCTCAATTCTTGAATCTTCAGAGCGTCCGCTGATGCTCCCTAAACAGCCAAACAAGCAGACAAATAACTCCAATGCTGAGCTACACAGCATGCGTGAATTAAAATCCCCACCCCGTTGTCAACCTAATAGCCCCAAAGCTACACAAACCCATTAGAGACCACCTCGGCGGACTTTTATTCGCTTTGACCCGTCACAGAGTGGTCAAACAGGGCCTTGGGTAAATGAAAAAGTGTCTAGCCATTTTATCGCTTACCTCGGAGTGATGTCCATTATGCGAGGCTAAGGCTGCTTGTTCGGACAATTTGATATTTTCTTGTTGTAAGCTCTAAAAACTTCAAACTCTGCATTTAAATAGCACCATACAGAGTATATCGTCTCACCTGAACTTTCTGTTCAAGACTACGACGATCTTCCTTCAACTTCTCCATGTCAGCTTCTAATGTTTTGGTTTTGGTTTCGAACTCTGTCGCCCGGCGTCGCCATTCCTCCGCATTCTTGTCTTTATTGCCGGCCGATGATTGCAGATGCTGAACTGGCTGCTTAAGGGTGATCGTCTCTTCCACAGTGCTTTTCGAATCCCTGAAAAAACACCAGGCCATCAGTCGATGACCATCGTGACACGCTAACTGCCATTATCTCCTAACTAGTAGCTACTCGTGTGAGGCTGCCGATTTCTCAAACAGTTAGTAGCATCCTCTACGTTTCGCCCTAAGCCTATTTCTAACCACACACCCACTTATCTATGTCACCATTGCACATTTATTCTAACTCAGAATGCCCAACTTCTATCCAATATCGTAGTAATCATAGCACATTGACCCCACTGAGTTAATTAACTATACCCATTTTGAGCACCAATCAAAAAAGCGAATAGCCGCCATCATCGTCAACAAGTCGGCCCAAACATTGCCTCCCAATCTAACGACAGAAAAACGCGCAAATTTCATTACTCAACGTCAATGTAGTTATTTTCAACACCCGACGAATCCCCGCACATCGCATAATGACGACTGCACAGCCAACGAGCGCCACCGTGTTTCTGTTCAACCACAAATTTGAATTCATGCCGACCCGGAGGCAAATCAAGAGCAGCCACGTAACGGCTCTTAGCAAGGCCCATCTCGCCATCTATGCTTCCGTTTTGCTCTTTGATCTGTTTCATTGGTTTTGGCTCGCCCCAGCCCCAAAAAGTGCCAGTCAGTTTCACGCTTTCGGGTGTTTTGCCATCCCATTCAGGATCATCGCGTTCGGCTACCCATTCCAATATTACATGCTTCAAATTTGACCTTTGTGCTACTGTACTTCCAGATGAGGACACAGACCTAAAATCGAAAATGCACTTCCGTCCAATCACCATTCCACAATCGACGCCTCCTTATTTAGCGACGGATCAACATGCAAGGACAAGTTATTATCCGTAGTCCAGTGCAAGCTGATCGAACCATTGCGTTAATTAAACAGCAGCCAACAACAGCAAGCCAATCAAAATCACCTCCCGTCTATCGAGGGAATCGTCACCCTTATTCCAAAATCTAAAACGACTCAATCGCGACCAACCGCCAGCAGACGAACAACAACCGACAAACATTTACGCACAAGCAAGCATCACCGAGAGGCATTAGTTAACTTGGTAAACTCAGGACACTCATGGGCAAGTCCAAAAGCTCTACTTGTCTAAATGTATCAAATCACCCCGTAAAACGGCAAACAAGAGGGGGACAATGCAAACCCGATAGCTAGAGATCATACACCGATCGTATTTCGAAAATACCCAGCTCTAACCAATGCAAAATCGTGCGATTATGGGACATTACGAGCAAATTCATTCAGCCAGGATTTATCAGACACGGACTGCAGACACCACAAAAACAGGCTACTCGTTAAACATTGACCAAAATTTACTCACCTGCTCGCCTTTTTATATTCTTCCGCTGCCTTTAGAGCCGAATCGCGTTCGCTTTTCAATTTATTAATTTCTGATTCCGCCGACGTACGTGCTTTCTTTTCATTTTCTAGTTGATTACGCAATTCGTTTTGGGCTTTTTCTAACTTTTCGATTCTAAAACAACAATTCGTCTTTACAAACTAAGAAACCGCCCTTCTCAGACAAATTTTACTTTTCCGAGTTGATGTTCGACGAACCGCTTACACGAGCCTTTTCCGATAATAGATCAGCTCGTTCACGCTCCGCCTTTTCCAAACGGTCCCGCAACTGGTGCACTTCCTTTTGAGACGTTTCAGTTTGACGTTTCGACGAGGCATGCGCTTCTTTTAACTCCTTTTCCAATTCTTTGACTCGTTTCTCCAAATCGGTCAATGTCGTTTTCGATGCTTGCAAATCGCGGCTCAAATGATCATTCGAGGTTTTCAGTTCGTTGATTTCTATCTTTAATTTTTCCTGAAACAAAACAACATACCAGATTTCAGGCTCACATCTTCGACACTAGTAAATTACCTCGCTTCCTTCAACTGCCTGAGCATTCTGCAAGCGCACGTTTCGTTCTACTGCCGGCAACTGAGAAGCAATGTTTGCCTGTTGACGTAATTCACGCACAGATGTCTCCAACAAGCTCCATTCCCGCTTAACAGTCGCCAATTCTTGTTCCATTTGAGCGTACGCATGTTCTTTAGCCGCCAATTTCTGTTGATATTCGGTCAATTGCTGATTTTGAGTGCTTTCTTGCATCGACAAGTTTTGTTGAAGATGAACGAATCTTTGTTCCGCCTGATGCAATTGACTTTCGCGTTGCGCTATATCTTGACGCAACCGTTGCACCTCCGCCGAGCGAGCGTGCGCTTCTTGGCTGTAAATAATGGCCGAACTGCGTAAGCAAATGAGTCAAAATGTAACACGTTTGACTTACTCATTCCTAGTCAGATGTTCTTTCAGACGCTGACTTTCCTCGCGCAATTGTTGCAATTGGTTCGGATTCGGCGCTTGCTCGAGAGCTTTGCGATATGTCAACAATTGATCTTGAGCTTGACGACTCTGAACCGACAACTGGCCGCATTGGGCCTGCAGTTCTTGTACTTTGTGTTGAGCCGCTTGTAAATCACGTTGTTTCACGCCCAGCTGCTCTTGGTAGGCTCGCTCAGACGTGGCATAACGATTCTTTTCCACATCCAGTTGCTGGCTAAAACGCAGGAACATCGACAATCACGATGCATCTCATATAAGAAGATTAAAAAACCACACACCGAAGTTCCTTCAATTTCTGATTGACACTAGCGGCCAATTGTGTTTCTTGGGCCAGAGCTTTTTCTTTTTCCTCCAGCTGACTTTTCAAGGTTGACAAATGATCGCTTTTTTGTCCACCCTGAAAAAGACAAGTATTAGGACTTTATAAATGTTCGTATCGAAGCTAGCCGTACCTGGCTTCCTTGTTCTTGTTTATTCAAGATCGCGTTCAGTACGAATTCCAGCTGCGCATGGTTCAACGATGATGTTTTTAACTGCTCGATAATAACGTCTAAGTTGTTGTCTAAAATGCAAAAACGACTCGTATTAGACTTTGAGATAAGGAGTAAGAGGCATCGGGGGCGCGACATTTAGATTCATTTGTCACTCTCAAGGACTGCACTGGGGGCACGTCAATCCATCCACCCCACCTCGCTCTCCCAGAAGTCGTTCTCACTTTCGGGTCACGCCTTTGCGCATCAAAGAAAAAGCAAAATGCAGCGGCGAGAATGAGTATCCCCTCGCGATTCGACAGAACGCAAGGATAAGCGCACAAATTTACTACAAAGCGGGTGGAAAACATGATTTCGACCAATGCACCTGAACAAACTAAACTAGGCCGCGCATCAGCAGCGTACGGGGGCAACCCACGCAGTTACATCAAGCCGTGCTTTTAGACGAAACGCCCTTGAAAAGATCCGTCGTATATACACGCAGACGTACAGCGCAGCACCATAGGTGCAGAGAAAGAAACGTTTCGCAAACACGCACCATTCCAACCATGTCTGCCAATACTTCGCATTCATCAACTAAAAACCTCGGGACCGGAGAACTCTCACAATCAGCCTGGATGCCCCCTATTAAGACGTAATCCTGCCAACCCCCAAACTCCTCAATGTAAAAGCCGATATCCCTGCCTGAAGAGGTCTCTTACCATCATGAAGGGATGCCTTGGCCGCCGTGCCCTTCGCGGCCTTCTGTTTAGCCTGTGGAGCCGCTGCGGTCGCCGACGCATTGACCTTTTCATAACGCTCTTCCATGACATTTTCCTTGTTTTCTTGATTCTGATGTTCGTCTTCCTGTTGTTTTCCACCCGCCTTCTGCTTCTTCTTCTGAGCCTTCTTCGAAGGTTGGTCCGCGGCTGATTCCGAAACCGATGTATCCCCTTTGTCATCAGTATTGCTGGCGATCGACGAGTCTTGTTTCTTGTGGTCCAAATGGCCATTCTGTTCATTTGCATTAGCCTGATCTTGGTCTTCGTGAAACGATCTGCGTAAGGTGGCGCCAGCATCCGCGTCATCCGTATCGGCGCGGCGTTTCTTCTTTCCAGACTTCTTGCTCGCTTTTTGTTCCGATGCTTTTTCATCGCTTTCATCGCGAGTTTCTTCGACTGTCTTCGACGACTGTTGCTGCCGCTTCTGTTTCTTTCCATGCGTTTCAGCCGTTTCCGTATTCGCGATAGCTTCGCCGGATGAGGAGTGACGGCTACGAGAAGATTCAGAGCCGCCGAGATACGCTGGAGTCGTCTCCTTCGACGGATGCTTCGCCTAAAATGGGCGATAATAAAAGAACTCGTTGCGTAAAAACCGCCATACGACCTACCTCTTTTTCTTCGGCAGATGCAGAACCAGTTGAACGCTGTCGCTGAAGTTTCTAAAGAATAAACGGGTGTTCAAGTGGCCGCATCAAAACATATCTAGCATATAGACCTACCTCTTTCTCTTCCTTTTCCTTCTTCGGATGTCTCGGCTGAGTCGTGGCTAATGCAACCACGCCTTCGTTCGACTTCTGCTGCTGAGACTTCTTTTTGGTACCACCACCCGTATCGTGATGCGTCTTATGCTTGTCCTTGTGTTTGTCGGCCGATTTCCCGTGTTGACCAGAAGACAACAAAATACCCAGTCCCTTCTTTTCGGCCAACTCATCTTCGAACGTTCGTTCGCGTGTACCCAGCACGAAGCAGGCCAATAGAATAAGTACCACCACGATCACCGCAACAGCAATGGCAATCAGTTGAAGATCCATCGTCGTTTATCCCACCAGCGAAACTGCAAAACACAACCACGTGCAATGTATGCTACAGGCTTCGCACGATATTCGTGCAGACTCAGTGCTGCCTTAGCTCTGTATATTTTGCACCCTACATCCTACCAACCCCCTCTGCACCCACACTGCACTGTCCTGCTCCGCCACACAACACGTACCTACTGTATATGGTGACACGTCTTACCTCTTTCTGACCCCAAACTAACTCTTGATAATTCCTTATTCACACACACACACACCAAGTAGTCCGGTTACTCAAAAGAGTAGAAGCTGTACGATAGGTTGAGACAAAAAGCTTGCCGAAACTAACCACGTGTGGATACCAAACACCAGACGAAATTGATCCTTCGGCATAACAGCTGGATTGAAAACCTTTGCTTGCGCAGCAAGAATAAGCATGTACTGTTGGCGACAGCTCTCGCGCACACTTTATGCACAAGCAAAGTTGCCAGCTGTCATGCCACGACCCTGCTTACTTCTAATGGCGGGAATTCAAATCTTAGAATTAGAACGCGCCCAGCACAACGTTGGGCACGCATTAGAAAGCTCTCACGACACTTCCAAGACTCCCATTTATTACCAAATCAACGTATCCGTTCCAAAACGTTTCTTTACCAACAAAAACAACCCCTACCCATCGTCATATCCCTTCAAGCCTTTCCACCAGTTGTTGCACCAGCCCCGCCACGATGTGGTTTCACTTTCTTCAGATTTTTGTTCAGCTAAAATGCAAAATAGCACTAAAACGCTGTCACGGAAAGTATCTGTCTTCATTTCAAGAATCCAATGCCATTTGCCCTCAAATGCTTTTTCTTCTTCTAGGCATCTGGCCTTGTAGACACCTATACCATCCTCCCAGAACCAACCCTTTACTCACTTCCATCAGCTTCTGAATATGACGGATAAAATATTCACCATAACGACGAGCCACTTTCGTATCCGCGATAACGATCATGTCCTGCATAAAACCTCATTTCAATATTTGTTTGCACCCGTCTAGCATCCAACTTACGTTATCCACATAAAAGTCAAGATCAACCGGCGCAGCCTCCTCTTCCGTCTCATTCTCGTCTTTCGACACATCGCACATTTTATGCTAAAAAGAACCAGTCATCAAAAGCGAAATAGAACCTTTCACCACCACTCACCTTGAATGACAACAGAAAACTCAACAGCTCAGGCTCGTTCTTTTCCATGAAAGATGCTAATTTGGTGACGGGCATGGTCGTATACAGTTTCAGATACCTGAAACACACCATGCTCTAGAACCATGTATAGACACAACTCACCATGACCGTACCCCCGCAGAATCGGAATCAGTGCCTGCTGCTTGATCTCTTCCATGAACACACGAGCTTGAAGAGTGGTCGGTTCCTAAATGACTGATAACAACACACGCACACACAGTAAGCAACAAAGTTTAGTTACCTTCGCAAAATTCTTATTATCTGCAGTGCCCTCCGTGGTTGGAATAGTTGGCGACAAAAATTTCGGACATCCGACTAAGAAGGCGCTTTCGAATTCAGAAATTTCTCTATAATCCCAACACTAAATCATTCCAACATATGATCTCACATTCCTCTTACCCTCGTTGCATTCGACTCATTTTTTCTGACATTTTCTCCGTCAATTGCGATTGTACGCTTTCATCGATACGTTGCGGTTGCAACGATAAACAGATGGCCAACAGACTATACAATTGGTCATTCGTTTTCGAGACCTGAAAACAAGCGCTTTACCCGAAAACTCGCAAATAACATGCTTATTCTTACCACATCGTACTGCCATGATTTGTGTTGTTGTTGCTGCTGCTGACTGATATTACGCGTCCGTTGAATAAACAGCAGACAATTGACGAAAAGACGAATGGCGTCTTGGTAATGTCGCATCATCATATGACAGAACCCCACGTAGTAATGCAAAGTGACCAAACAGGACGACACCGTGTTGTACAATCCCTACAACAAGATGTCATTGAGAGAAGCAAACTCGTTTACAGCATAAAAAATGATAGCCTACTCTCAAAGGCTTTAGAGCTAATCAGCCCAACACGAATCACACGAGAAAAAGGCATACCTTGGGTTCGAATTCCAAACAACTGACTGCTTTCAAAGCTTGATAATAATCACCCAGCAAAACGTGCAGACGCAACAATCCGATCAAACTGAAATATCCGAGTCGATAATACAATGGATGCTCGCCAAATTCGTCAGTGAAGTCTTCAACGTTTCCTGAAATAAAATCGAGAACAGTATACCAATTGACACTTCAGATAGCATATATACTTACGTCCATGTTTGGTTGCATATAACTGATCGACTATTTGCGACTTCTTGACCAAAGAATACAAGATATTCATGACGGGATACAAATTCCACATCTGCAACGAGAACGTTTCAGACATGAAAGAGAGGATGGCAGATAATAAGATGCCTAGGCTCATCTCAGCCAGCACAAGAAAACGGGAGAGATCCCATTACCCTGTAGGTCGCCTTCGTTCGGGATCCCGATCCCGATAAAAAGTGGTCGGGATTGAATGTTGTGGAGATGTGTGAAGAAGGGGAAGGGGAGAAGGAGGGATCGGGAAGGGAGTGTTCCAGAAGGGTAAGCTGGAGAAACTTATGCGGATGATTGAACTGGTAAGGAGGAAGGAAGGGATTTGATTGGTGATTGGTGACTAATTCTATGGTTTTTTGCTTTCATGATTTTGAATGCAATGATAAATAATGCGCAAAAAGTTTTGGCTCTATATTTGCTGGCTAGTTAGGGTGGGTTGTAGGTTACCTACATCGGATTAAAAGTGCAAAAATCCCGATCCTGGTCCCAATCCCGAACGAACGCTACCTGTAGGAATAGTGAGTATAGGCTACCCACCTGCAATGTAGCCTACACCTCACTGTTACTGACCTGTGAGAGACCCACTCTTCCCATGCCATACCCAGATCTGTGGTCAGTCTCCCTTACGATCAGGCCGTGGGTAAACTAGTGAATAGGCGTAGAAAACAGATCTGAACAGAGCTGGGACTTGGTCACAGGCAGAAGACAAATCAGGCAAGGTGTGAGCACAATTATAAGACGTACCTGATTTTCCATGGTTCTTAATTCTTCCAATTCATCAGACGTGCGCTTGGCCAAGTTACCTTTGAATTGGCAGAACGATTGAAACTGGTACACGAATTCATCGATGATATCCCACAGCCACTGATTGGGTAGTTTCAGTTTGACGGGCTTTTGCGCATTCAGTATGTAACCGAATAAAGCTTGATAGTTGTGATACGAATTCCATCGATTTTCCATCGAAGGACCGCGTTGAATCTTGGCGTAGACATAACGGTAATACAATTCTCGATACAGGATCAGGAAGATTTCCGAATCCGCACCAACTGCCTGAGCCACGCGGTCACCATCAGGCCAGAAGCGTTCGCGGTAATAACGCTCAGTCAAATCCGAAAATCTAAGAAACCATTTGTTACAAGCCTGAAGCAAATGCCTGTCCTCACAATTTATGGATTATGCAGTTCTGCCCGTCAGCATAAGTGCGGCAAGGTTTCATGCTCTCGCGCAATCTTAGCAACTAAACCCTATGATATTTAAGCAACTGAAGATAATATAGCATACCCGTATTCGTATAAGTTATGGATCTCATGCACGTTCTGTTCTTCGACGCATCGCTTGAAATAGCGAAGGTATTCCACAACTTCGTCCGGGATAGCCCCACCGCCCTGATGTTCGCCTCCGCCTTGACCTCCGCGATGACCACGACCACCTCGGTGATACTCACCACCTCCGCCTGACGAAGCTACTGGCGGTGGGGGCGGTACACTGTGTTGCTGCTGCAGTAATGGAGGCGGTGGGATTCCTCCAGCCGGAATTTCATAAACATCCGGCATCGGCGGTATGGGCATGATTGGCGGCCCGGTTGGTGGAACGGTAACTTTTTCTAAATCAGTGATCATTTTTTATCTCAAATTTGACTAGTACTTAATCCTCTCAAAATCCAAATCATAGGTATTTCTAAATCAATTTCTATCCGCCTCCTACCGTATTCATTTCCGTATTCTACCGGTTGAGCGTACGGATCGAATGGAGGAGCTGGACGGGCGACTGGCGGCGCTTGATAACCATACGGTTGAGCTGGTGGATAAGCGCTTTGCTGCAACAAGACAGAACACCATCTTTTTCCTTGTTCTAAGCCTACAAATTTCAATAAAGAACAACATCATTACCTCGCTAGGGGGAGCCCCACGTCCAGAATATCCGCCACGATTCATTTCTCACTAATCGATTTCTAAAACAGTCCGAAAGACGAGATGTCGCAAAAAATGCAATCAATCGGATGAAAAACCGGAATATTTATATCTAGATAGATATTAGACCTACCTAGTTCCATGTGCGCACGGTATTGTTTGTAAGTATTTCTCACTCACTTAAACTCTGACAAGCTCGCTTAAACGCCAAATTTAGTCAACAGAAGCATACAAATCCCAGCTTCGTACAAGCATTTGCATCTAAAATTCAGTTTCACAGCATGCAAAGATATTAGAGTGTCCAAAATCCATATTTACTTCACAGCTGTCGCACGTATTCCTCACGCACTGAACAATTAAAATTTAGGCTCTAGGTTGGTTTGTTCTCGCTCTGTAAGCCATGTATGATGAAGAGTTTCATGTACAAAACACAAACACATAGCGAAAAATGAGCCAATCGAGAGCTTTCTCAAATATCCAGTCCAAGTACGTAATCACAGAAAACGACCACACTTAGTTATCCCACTTCGATTTCCGCTTCTTTTCTTCAGGGGGTCCAGTTGTAACCGCCGGCTTCGGTTTCACGTCCTTCTCCGTTCCTTTCTCCAACTTTTCCATCATCACTCGCTGCGCCTTGGCTAAAAGAGACAATAAGTACATGATACCTCTCTCGTCAACTCTTGCCAGCAGAAACATGTTTAGTTGGAGGGAGACTAATCGTAGCGGACGGGGCGTGGGCTGCGTTTGCAACTCTCGGGCCTGGCGGACCTCAGCGAGTCTGAAAGAATGATCGATACTGTCCCCTGGCTGGGGACGTCAACCCTCCGGTTGATGTTTCGGCTGCAGGTACAATCGCAAGACTTGCCTTCCTCCAGTCGAAGTTTTTGTCCCACCGACTTTGGTCGGCCCTTTTATCTCCTGCGCCTACCACGTTGAGTGGGACTGTTCCTGTGGCTTAGTAGATCTTCTTCTTACAAGTCCACCGCCCTAATCCGGGCAAAGGATTTCAGTAAGATAATCCGAGGACAACTCAAATAGACCCAGATAACTCGCTTAAACACCCCACTTACAAATTTCCTCGTAATAATCTGCGGGTTTGAAACCATGAGGATCGTAGACATCTTTCGGAAAATTCGTTCCAACTTCATCAATGTTAAAATGCTCGATCAGTTTTTCGTATATGCTAAAAGGAGAAATATGTAAGGGTAGCCAGTGGTGCTTTCTCCTGATAGCTTAGTCTGACAGTGAGAAGAGCCCAACCTCTGGTGTTTGACAAAAGATAATCTGCGAGCCCCATATACTTGACTTAAAGTCCCAGATCTGATGGAAATCGATCAGCAGAACGGCAGTCCCCGAAAAAGACTGTAAGAGCACACATTACACTATGGGGGATTGGTCGTTTGCTCACCAAGGTTTAGTCTGCTATGCCAGGACTTAAAATAAAATCACAAAGTTGACGAGGGCCCACGCCCATGCCTCCTAAATTGCAGGTATGGTAGGAATCCCACAAAGGCAAAACTCACCTGGGATTTCGGAAGTCCGTTCTTGCCTGAATAATAGCGTTGAAGTTGTACCCGTCCTTTCGTTTTCGTTGCAGATACTGTCTAAACTTAGCCTGAAACGAAAGACCATAGGTCTCTGATGGAAATCATGGAAAAGATGCAAACCTGTAGCTCTTCTGAACACTTTTCAACAGGTGCAGGAGGTATTTGAATACTTTCATACGACGATAAGTCGCTAGGTGATCCGACGACGCTGCGAGAGGCTCCACAAGCTCAAACAAAAGAAACATCAGCCATTGCAATTCAATGGCCATAAGCCGCACGTTTTACCTTCTAGGGGTTTTTCTAATAGTTCATCCACGTCGATATCGTCGGTTGTAACTTCACTTTTGGGAGATTTATGAGATCTATCCGAACCTGGCCTTGATATCTCCCCGCCCATACTGCCTTCGTTCGACGACAAAAGGAGATGTTCTTCAATTAGTTTTGACGCAAGGTTGACCGGCTTTGCAGTTTGATCAAAGTTTTTCTCCAAGGATTGACGATGATGAAATTCGTCGTCCTCCTCGGCCATATAAGAAACCAATCCAAGACCAGAGGCCTGGCGTGGCAATGTTGACGTTCTTCCGACTTTGGCTAAATACAAAACGAATTGTGAGCAACACAACTCGACTCCGTTCGCTGATCTGACCCCAAGAAAAAACTCAGTTCTAACTTCTATAAATGAAGAAAATTTGCTTACTAATTTGCGGTGTCGATCCACGGCTGCTACTGGGCGATGGACTGTGGAACGCTTTCGGCCTCGCTGGCGGAGGTGGCTCCACTAAACGTGAGTTGTCGTTAGAATCTTCAAATTCATCTGATATTAATGGAGCACGACGAAATTCGGCCTCATCATCATCGTATTCCACGTGCCTTTTACCACTATTACTATCGTCGTCTTCGCCGTAGCTGTCCGGAGCTTCCGGAAGTTGTGCTTTTGCCTAAATAAATTTGAGTCGCGAGAGCACCTTGAAAACACACAGATCGGAGAAACGCTCCACTCGGAAAAACGATCACAGATTCGATAATCTTACTTCATCCTCATTTGATCGTACCTTACCGGCCAAATGAGGATGACAACCGAAAAATATACAGCTACAGTTTTGAATTCACCGGAAAAACAGGCGCACTTATAAATTTACCGCCCAAAACTTTTTTGGTCAAATTAGCCAGATCAGGGATCTGGTGACATGTTACATCCGAATCAGACCTAAATATTCACCCGGTACCTACTTGGGTACCTGATCGGGGACTAACAACAGCAGATAACCTACGCTGCCTGAACAGGTGACATCACAAATAGGCCCGCCAAGGCAAGGCGATATAGAAAATACTCACTATTTCCGCGGTGGACAAAGTTCTATGACGATTAACAGAGTCCAATCGTTGAGCGTCGTCATCGTCCATTCCAGAATCGGCAGCACCACTCTGCTTCGACAAATTTTCATCGTCTTCTTCGTCCGAATCGGCATATGCGGCTAAACTTTTCATAGCACTGCTACCAACACGGTCCATTTTACTCATTAATTACAAACTCAAATTTGAGACCTAGAAAAACCTGTAGCTGCAAATCGATCGAGTAAAATGAATCTGAATAACTTCAAAATTTTCGTGGTGGGCTTCGCGCTACAGTAATCTTAGCAGCAAATGATGTTCAGGTAAAGAGATTCATAACAGTTTACGCGCTAATTCAAATTTTTAATTTTTAGCTCATGTTGATAATAAAACTACAATAACTAAGGAGTCAACAAAAAAAGAAACAGAAAAAATTGCACGCTATGAATTCCTCTATCTAAGAATAATTTAGATTTTTATTCAACATTATCTTGCACACAATCATGGAATCATGCATCAGAGTATACTCGTATTGCAACCAATTTACTAGTTTTCAATCAGTCTTTTAACTGTTGGAAAAAGCATTCTTCAACCAGTTCCATCCTCGTGCAAGCAACTGTCCAAACCCGCTTTCTCCACCACCACTGTCAGCCCCACCAGCTCCAGTGCCAGTCAGCCAGTTCATGAATGTGCAGGCCTGTCCCTCGACAGTCAATGCCTGAGGTCTCAATCCATGAGCCAGTGCATCCGATGGACAGTAGCATGCATCCTGTCGTCCAGCAGTTGCCTCACAAAATTGCTTTAGCTGCTGACAGCATCTGTCTCGAAGGACTTCAAAACTGAGGAGAGCGCAGCAAATCTGAAAAATGCAGAGTAATAACTGGACAGTGCACGCGGCATTGCATATTACCTTGGTCCTATTATCAGGCTCATTTTGAAATTTCTCGAATGAACGTGGTAAGAAAAATCGATTAAATCGGCCGGACTGCTCTGACTCGGTCTTGTTCTCTTGATCCACGGTGAATGTGCTCGTTGGTTCTGGTGGTAGAGAAGGTGTCACTGAAGGAACTGTGCTCGCACTCTCTAACTCCAATAGGTCGGATAGGCTGGATAAGACCACTTCGCAAGTGCCGAAGTCACTGGCGCTTTGGCTGGTGGTAGTCGAGCAACCTATAAGTAGTAGATTGGGGGTGTACAGGCAGAGTCCACGGATGGCCGAACTTACTGAGCCTAGGAGGAGTCCATGCTCCACTCTCCCCCGGTTCAACATCAGAACGCCATTGGTCAGTCCCATCATGTCCTCGTACAGCACCATACAAGGATAAGCACAGAATCAGGACGGCAGTGAACATTCTACACAGTTGCCTTTGGCTGGTTGTACCGTTAATATATCGAAAAGTGCGTTTTATACATTATTTAAAAAGCAGATTATGAGTGGGCGAAACTAGATTTTTTCGAGTTCTCGAAAATCATTGACTCATGGACTAGCACCCTTTAAATTGGTTCATCTCGCCGCCCCTGTCTCAACAAAAGTTACACTACTGTATTTTAGCGCGAATCCAGTTCTGTTTCGCGCCATGCTATTCTCCTCGTCTGACGTGGGCGAGCTGAAATTAGCTAGGTTTGTCCTGGCCTATTCGAATCATCAGTTATGTGCTTTGATGATGAGCGTGTGAATTGGACAGCAAAGTGACATGCTTGCAAGTTGGCGTCCATGAATCACACACCTATTTTGTGAGCCACTGTGTTGCAGTGCCGTAAATTCTCAATGGCTTCCACCTCGTATAGTTCCCCTCCTTGGACCCATTTGGTTTAACGACTCTTTCTCAGAGATTCCTCAGGGAATGTGGTATGTATTGCAACAGTAATGATATACAGTAGTCCACCCCATGGACACCTTGTCATGTTTTTTTAGTTGGAAAGAGCAGGACATTACAGCATGCTACAGGGAATTATTTCCAAAAAAGTCTATTATGACAGACTCGAAACTTTTAAACCAGCCAATGCACAGAGTGGAACCAGGGCTTGGTATGGCTGGTCTACTCGGCCAGTGCTAAACGCAATCACGGTTTGGAAAAATGTCTGAGCAGAAGCTGCTTTTCCGGAATGAATATCAACATGACGACTGATCGTGGCAATGAGCAGAGGATCATGTAATCCTGTGCTCGTGGTCCTCAAAGTGGGCTAGCAGTGTCGAATTCTCGGGGAGTCCACGCAAAAAGGGCCCATACAAAAGGGCGCAGAAATGCAAAAGAGGGTAATAAAGGAACAAAGACGCATAGGATAAAACACGGCTTCATGTGCGCCTTTTATGGACTGGTGACCATAGCATAGTGCATTCCGACTGGTCAGTGGCGACTCTCGAATCATGCCTCTAGAATTCGTGCGAAGTTAAAAAGGCCATGATCAGCTTTTGCATAACGGATATATCTATCGAAAGGAACGTTCTATTGGAGAAAAAGTCGACTGGAAATGTAGTTTGTACAAGCAAAGCAAAGGCCACTGTTTGGTCCGAATGCAAACAGCCGGAGATGCGATCACAAAGCAGCCTGGCGATCACAACCATGCGCCCGATCCAGCTCAAGCAGTCGTGAAAAGAACGATCGCTAATATGAAAGATCGAGCTGCTGTCACTCAAGATTCGACTCATTAAGTCATTGCTGCATCCGCAATTGGCTTGTCAGCCGCTGCTCAAGGTCAATTGCCCTCGATACCATATTTGAAGAAAGCTGTTCAACGCGTTCGCAGAGGTATTGCTGCTTCACCAAACCCTCATTCACTCGAAGAAGTACTTATTCCCCCTGAATATCAACAAACTGGCAGGTGAGCCGTTCCTGCTACGAGATATCGGTCAGGGTCCAAATCGAATTTTGGTTTTTTCTACACAGCGCAATTTGGAGTTGCAGACAAGAAGTCCTAATTGGTTCGCGGATGGCACTTTTAAAACGGCACCTCCTTTATTTGAGCAGTTGTATACGATTCGCGGAGTTGATTGCCATAACGTCATTCCATCAGTATTTGCTTTATTGCCAGATAAGACTGAAGCGACATATACGCGTCTGCTGGCCTAGTTGAGAAATTTAAATCCGAATTGGAATCCGCAATCGATAATGACCGATTTCGAGCTTGCATCAATCAACAGCTTTGCTTCGGAGTTTCCCAATAAGGCACGCCGCGGATGCTTTTTCCATTTCTCGCAGTGTGTATGTCGCCGAATTCAAGCAACGCGATTGCAAATACGATACGCAAATGATGAAGATTTTGCGCTCCAAATGAGAATGTTGGCAGCTCTGGCGTTTGTTCCGCCAATTGACGTCGTCGATGCCTTCGAGGAATTATCAGATCATTTGCCCGTAGAGGCGCAGCCCGTCGTCGATTACTTCGAGGACACGTGGGTTGGTTGACCAAATCGGCGAGGTGTGAGGCGTAATCCAATATTTCCAATTAAACTCTGGAACTGCCACTAGGCAATAACCAGTGGTCAAGCGAAGACAAACAACTCAGTGCGTATTCGATTTTGATGCCACACTGAATTTGATGTGTGTTTAATTTCGATTTCGCTTTTTCGCTCGTGTATTTCTTCGACATAGTTTTGTATTTATAAAGAACAACTGTTCGGTATTTACTTGCGCCCTTTTGATCCATGCGCCCTTTTTGATGCGCCCTTTTTGCCTGAGACGTTCTCGGGCTGTGCGTAGTAGCGCTTGATCTTATTGTTACTAGGGAGTGTTCGACTCGCGGCCAGGTAAATCATTCTGTGTCGTGTGCCCCTTCATCCTTGAGTGTGTCATTACTGATATGATTAAGCATGAGCATGAACATAAAGCTGGAAGAAGGGAGGGGGGAAAGATTTTTCAGTGCTCCTCGAAACATAGGCATGTAATGATAAGCAATATCACTTTACTCGCAGCGCTACAGCTTTAGCATACAGTATGCAGGTTGCTCGTGCGGAACAGCACAGCTACCTTTGGCAAACCTGTCTGAACAGCAGCATTACCTACACAAAACACAAGCTTTGTGGCTTGGATGCCGACATATCAATGCATACACACAATATGTGTGCGAGCAATTACAAGCTGTGTGCAGTGCCTCACATGTTGGGCCACATTTCCTTTTAATTGTGGCCGAGTAGACCAGCCATCCTAGGCCCTGGTTCCATTGCGTGCATTGGCTGGTCTAAAAGTTTCGAGTCTGTCATAACAGACTTTTATGGAAATAATAAAACCGTTTTTCGTTTTTTGCTACGAACTAGTTTGGCCCAAAACACTTGTCCCTACATAGATCAACTGAGAGAATTGTATGACTATTATACACCTTCTTCCAAACCACTTAAGAAGAGGAACTTAAAAAGCAACGTGAACCCGCGCTCATGAAATTACTCGTAAAGACCGCCTACAGATCGACCATTTCATAGTCTGAAACTCTCACCCGCACTACCGTGCCTGCTCATGAAATGCGCATTTTTCGAATATGTACTCAGATATACAGGCGGCAGGAAAAATAACTAAAGCTCATTCGTAAGGATTCGTAATTCGCAAGGAGAACTAGCTCATTCGCGGGGTGGTCTTAACTTCTACAGTATATCTTCCGAAACTGACATTGAAACAGAACGTTCAGGATCCGCAAGTTTTATCAGGTTATTATTAGCTTTAGTTTTCCTCAACAATATTAGCTCCACATCTAATAGAACATGTCCTGCTCATGGAAATTCTTTCCACATCATTTATATTCGTTCACATATTCTCAATTTATTATCGGCAAATTTATTCGTGTGCACCAAACCAATCTTGGTGAGAGCGCGCTGAGTCTACTGTAGCCAATCAATGGCGCCTGCACCGCGACCCTTTCAGTTGATGTTGTGTCAATTTTTATCAAAATCTGTGGAGTACCTGACGAGCGACGGGTTGAAAAAGCAAAAGAAGTGGTTGTCTTCAGGAAACACTTTTTAGGAACTAAAGCTTTTAAAACACGAATTCCAGAAGGCAGATTCTGAAGGCGCAAGCTTTCAGAAAAACCAACATTTGTACCTTTACGACCTTTGGTTGTTGCGCTAGCCTGATCTTTATCCTCCTCCTCCTCTCCCCCTGAACAAGAAATCGCGTATATACTCGACAACGGCTGGACGGATTTTGATAAAAATTGGCACGATTGTAGATTAGGCCGATTCTGCTATGTGTGCAAGAAATCAAAAATTTTCGTCGAACCGTTCTCGAGTTATTAGCCGGCGAAGAGCGTCCTTTAGCATTAGGCGTCTAAGACCATGCACTGCAAGGGCGGTGATTTAAAAATTACAATGATCAGTTATAAAGTAGAGATTCGATGTCAAAATGAGTTGCGCATTTTAATTTCCCGCCAAAGTTCCATTCGAAATCAGTTGAATGAACTGCATAATCCATCACATTTTGTCAAAACTGCCTGAAGTACCTCTTATCCGCTCTAGCCTGCCACACACAGCACATGTGCCACAAAGTAGCACCAGATTGCACTGCAGGGGACAGCTGCTCAGTCACCTGTGCATGGGTTTTCTCGAACATTGACTGTCTCAAGCCTGCAGCTAGCGCCTGTCCAAAGTGCAGCGGTGCAGGAAGATACAACAGTCATGGCCACCTCAGTAGAACTGCGGGTTCGGTGTTCCCTAACAATCCTCGTCTGCGGCAGGACTTCTATCCAAGTTGATACCTTACGGCTATTTCTCTTTAGTACCGAGAGGGTGTCAGCCAGGCACGTGCCCCCTGGAATTATATGATATGCAAGCCAGTTTTCGGAAGGGCATGACAGAGTACATTGTTAGTACAGGTCAATACAGTTCTCTGCACTATTGCACTTGAAACGGGAAGACAATAAGAAAAGGGAAAGGATCAATTTTCAGCAGTACTAGTTTATAATATTTAAATATGCGCGCCATGCAACTAGTATACTAAAAGTTGTCTGCTAGATTGCGGCAAAAGCTCAAGAAACGGCGAAAAGCTGCGGGAGGGGCTAATCGCAGGAACAGGAACAGGAACAGGAACGATCCTGCGCGCAGGAACGGGGTCGGTAAAAGCAGGAACAGGAACGAGAGTAGCAGCCCACTGATGCTCAGGTACAGTGTGTTTTTACTCGAATTGGCGCATATTATGAAAAGTATTCAGTTTGAGTCCTGTGCATTGTAATGTTTTTTCGCTGTGTATTTTGATGTAAGCTAGAAACAAAATGATTGAGACTGAGATCGAGGGAAGGACGTGGACTTTGAAGTGCTATATGTAAACGGACGGGTCCGTCATAATAAGTTTTAGTCCAATTTTGAAACTGCAACAAGAAAAAAGAGTACTGAACTCGAAGAGCAACAGCTTCGACGATGAACTATTCTGCCATGATACCGTCATCCTGAATGACTAGAAATACCCGGCAGTCTATACGCACTGGAAGTGTGCCAGTAAATGGATACCCCCAAACCCTGATGTGTACTGTATAAATCTCTACGTCTGTACGTTATAAGCTTCCAATAGGGCACGGGCTTTTCTCGAATTTCGGCTTCGCGGGCTCTAGCAAACACTTGGCGGTGCGAAATGGATGGCGATTGACCTGTCCAAGTCTGTGTGCGCGCCTAGTAATAACGTCATGCGAGGCCCGCGACAAAATAAAATTGAAACAAAATGGAGCGAAAAGCTGTTCAAAAACTGAAATTGCTTAAATTTTATGCTTGTTGTCCATTGAGTGAATGAATCCAATGAATATTACGAGAAATTATTTGGTATTTCATTTTATTTCAATTCGTCACGGGCCTCGCATGACGTCATTACTAGGCGCGCACACGCCGACTTGGACAGGTCAATCGCCATCCATTTTGCACCGCCAAGTGTCTGCTAGAGCCCACGAAGACGAAATTCGAGAAAAGCCCGTGCCCTATTAGTTACCTACACATTTCTGGCCCACAGAATCAGTCAGCTACCCACACTCAGGTAGATCGGTTTATGTAGAGGATTAGGCGCTTTTGCCGTTTGATCCTCAGGCAAAAGCTGGAATAAGGCTAGCTTAAAAGCCTTATTCCAGCAGATCAGCCCAAGCCTAACCTTACACCAGACTAAACATAAGCCTAATATCAGCCTGATCGTAAGGTAACCTATCTTGGAGACCAAACAGCAAAAGTACCGAGTATTTTATCAATGGACCATCGTAATGATAATTGCTGTGGTTCTGTGGGTCGCGAAAAACTGTTGTGATTGTAGGTTTCACGCCCTAGAAGTAAATAATACGCTTTTTGATTGCGATCTTGTTTTTTGTTGACTAGTAACTCAACGTTTTCGTAATTGCCGCCAGCTCGTATCGAATCTTATTGTACCTGACCATCAATTATCTCCTACTGTTTCAATCACGAACAATTAGATTTTTCGTAATTAGCGCCAGCGTGCGTAAAAATAAACTGTACCTGAGCATCAATGGGCTGCTATTTCGTTCCTGTTCCTGCTTTTAGACCCCGTTCCTGCGCGCAGGATCGTTCCTGTTCCTGCGATTAGCCCCTCCCAAAAGCTGCATATACATAGGGCCTACTTTTCAGTCTGTGATTTTTGCGAGCGATAGCGGTACTCACAATAGATTGCATTGATAAGTAAATGGATTTCATGAGTACACTGCCGGATGAAATACTTGATCGCCTATTTCACAAATTGGAAGCGAAGGATTTGGCCAGGTGAGCATGGTTTTCAACAGCCGCTGAAGAATGGTCATCTTTGGATTCTAGGATCAGCCTTGTTTCCCGTCGTTTTCACACCCTCGCTGCAAGTGAGCGACATTGGAAATCATTGTGCGAAATCGACTGGGTAGTAAATGAGTAAGGTTTACAGTTCGATACTAAATATGAGTCTGGGTGTTCCTTTGATGTCATCTGGCGATCGTAAGTTGGGGTTCAAATCTTGGAGGTATATTCACCCCCGCGAGTCTGGGGCTGGGAAGGGGTCTCCGAGCCCCTATCGTGATGTGGCTGGGAAGGGGCTTCGGGCACGCTTGGCACGGGGCTCGGAAGGGGTATTCCCTGCCACGTTGTGGGCGTGGCTGACTACCAGGCGGCGGTTTGGTTTATTTACGATTTGTAGGTTATTATAGGCGTTTTTGTTTTCTGACTCCGTATCAGCGCATAAATTAGTTGATGCTCCATCAGCTCAATAGCCGGATGAAGTCTCAATGCATGAATAAACTGCCCGATAAATGTTCTCCTTTGCTGGTAGTTGATCATTCAGTTGCGAAACCCCAACGGCCATCAGTGCATCTGAGTGGGCGGCTCGTGGCTGAGATCATTACTGTTACTTAGTGGACTCACGACTATGTACTTTCGACGGAAAATGTACTTTCGACAAAAATGCCTTTTTTTGTCTGGGTAGTCATGCCGATGAACAGATGCGCAAAAAGCTTTCTGTGACTGGTACTGGATTCGATGTCCATGAAAGAAGATCCAAGTGTTTGCAGATGATGATTTACGACTTGGTCGAGCTTGCACGGATCCTGTTCAGTCTGCGAACACAGGCTGGTCCTGGGGCATTATTTGGAAGTATATGCAGCTTAAAGGTACCATTTCAAATATCATTAGCTACAAGCGGCATTGGCAGTGCTTGGACGTCGAAGGCTGGGTCGCTCACTAACGAGGGCACTAAGGATAAGCTTCGACCTCACCTGGCCAAATCCATGAACCATTTTACCCTTTTAGGCAGAAGCCTGTAAGAACTTGGACTTGCAATTTTCCATTCGGTACGTTTGCGCTTACCGTACTTCGTATGGTACGCTAATTTGCACTCAGAAACTGAAAACTACTAAACCGCCGCCTGGTAGTCAGCCACGCTCACAACGTGGCAGGGAATACCCGTTCCGAGCCCCGTGCCAAGCGTGCCCGGAGCTCCTTCCCAGCCACATCACGATGGGGCTCGGAGACCCCTTCCCAGCCCCAGAGTCGCGGGGCTCGCTATACCTGGATCTTGCCCGGAAATCGCCACTTTGCGTTAAATCTTTTGGTTTCGTGATTTTAGGATCCCAGCTAATGGTCCCTCAACATGGAAAGATATGTATGGCGCAATGTGCACCCGTTTTGGGCGGTACGTCAAATGCTACAGTCGTGTTAGTCGATGTTGGCAGAAGATATTCAATGTCACTCAAACTCGAGCCCCCGTAATTTATACCTCGCTTCTAAGAGGTAAGTTAGTGCCTCTGTGCAATACCGTTGTGTCTTTGTTCCTGCTTTGTTTGGCAGCTTCTACCAGTTCTCTCGGGTTGGACTCTCCCCTCCTGTGGGATATGGTAGATCGAACCACTGTCCTCTTGAGCAACGAAAAACTAGCTAGTACTTTAGTCCTTAGTATATGCCCATCCGCTAATCCGCCGCCGTAGTATCAAGCCAATCGAGGCTTGCGAAATATGGGTAACCCATGCGCATCCTGTTTTCAGATGGAACCTCGGAGGATATTCTGAACAATGTGCAGCTCTCGTTGGGCGAATATGCACGATTGCCGTTGGAGTATTGTTGTTCGTACCGTCTGTGCAATGGACAAATGTTGCCTCAAGCCATAACGGTAGGTACAGCACGTTCTCCTTTTTCAATTTGAATCCTTTTCACGAGAGCAAGGTGCTGAACATTCTTGAAAAAGTCTTCAATAATGAGACCGTTAGGGATTTGTCCGCATGCCTAGATTATGTATCAGGTCGCACATTTCAGGCGGGTGATTGGTCGTTCGCGGGCTTGTTCGGTGCTTATGAGGAAGAAGATTATGGTGACTATTTCTGCACGTGGACGAATGACTATGCTGGTGGTCCTCAGGTACGTTGACTTAATTTACTGCTCTGAAACCTCTGCAGACTCTTATTTTAGCCGACTCAGCTATGGCATTCGAATCCGTCTATTCTACGCCACTGCTGCTTGTCGTTTATTTGGGTAGTCAAACGCACTGTACCTTCAATGTCAACGCATGGCGGTGTGGCCCTGTGCATTCGAGACATCGACTCGTCGCCTAACCGCGCCACGTGCGCTCACGATGCTGAACATGAACGATTGAATGGATGCATGGTTTCGATTGGTGGGTCGGATCCTGGCGGAATCGAATTCTTTTTATACAGTAAGGATCTTTAACATCAGACCAGGGAGGATATTAACGTTACACAGTAGTGCAGAACTTTTTTACAGGTAACTCTTTCATCGAGTACATGTATGCATTTGCTGAAAAGGCCAGGATCTATCCCGTGGTCAGCAATCGATTTTTGAAGTAAGTGATGCACAGGATAGAAGGCAGTGTGGATGGGCTCAGCTGGTCCTATTTATTGAAAATAGTCGAGTCCTTCCAGCCTCTGGAGACGTATTCCCAGATAAAGACAACGCTGTCATTCCCTGCGATGCGAGTACACCTATGATGGGTATGGCCCTGCCTGGAGTAGGAGATGAGCCGGGTCTTCCAGTCCGTTTTTGACAACCAGAAGTCAAAACGAGCGAGGTCGTGCGGCGATCAACTCAAATTCATGCTTTAGCTTTCCTCTCAGGCGTATCCTTCCACAAGGAGCACACTCGCTGAAGGCATCCTGTCCAGCGTCAACGTTGGTAAATAGGTGGGTGGGAAAAAGAGATTCTTTTGGCTGGTGTTCGAGGGGCGTTCTCCGCTCGACAGTGCTACATGAGTCGCCTTCAGAGCCGCGGATGCAAGACTAGGAGGATGGAGGGTTGGCGTGAGCTGGCCAAAGATGCTACCTGCTTCGCTTTCATTTCCCAGGTACGATTTTAACTCGGAAGGCGCAACCGGGCCGTATCAAGTCACAGTCCGTACAGCATTCTTCCGTGAGCGTAGCGCTGCATTTCCATTGGAGCAACGGGAATTCCACTTCTTTTATCGAATAACGTAATGTTTCTTGTCTTTGCGTTAACTAATCGCCCGTTATCTCGCATTCTCTATTTTGCAGAATGAGCATGAGAGACGATGCTCCGAAAACGGATTCATGCCAGTTAGAAACTCGCCACTGGGTCATCACAGATTCGAACGGTGAAGTGACTCTTGTCAATGGTCCTGGCGTGGTCGGCAATTATCCCGTCATGAGACCAGGGGCAGAGTTCACGTGGATTTCTCGCACGTCCTACGTTACCATTGCGGGAACGATGCACGGCCATTTTACAATGAGGAAGATAGGAAGCGGGACCGAGGTTCGCATCGAATGTCCCAAATATAAAATGGTGGCTCCAGATTTCTTGCAGGGATAGGAACATAGGACATGCTTTGTAAATTTGGCTATGGTCTATATCTTGCAAGTTTAGTCGTGTTGCGAGTGGCTGAAATGGACGTTCCATCATGTTGTACACACTTTATTCTGCTTCTATATATACATTTATTTAAACTCCTTTGTCGGTATTTATCACGTACCCCCTTCCTCAGTTTAGAATCATACTGTTTCATTGTCGAATCGTACATGCTACCAGCTAATGCTTTTGTTTTCTTGGTTATGTGATATGTGGTGATTTAGTCAATTTATTTTGTGGTGCCGGTCCATAGTGGTTATCGTATCCTAGGTTTTACTTTGTAGCTTTTGAAACGATGTTTGAAATTGTAATGTGCGAAATGGGAGGGAGAAAGTTGAGGTGCAAAACTGAGATAGGGTGTTCGTCCGTGGTTGTAAAGAATATTTTATTTGGAGGAAAAACCCATCAAAGGAGGCCGTGTAGTCTATTCGAATTCGCCTTTTTGCTCATACTGTAAGGGAGGAATGAAGACATCATTTGATGCGGGCGGCTAAAAATGCTTGGTGCTGTAGGACGGACGTCTTGTCTCACGAAACGAGCGTTGTCTACTGTATGAATCATTCTCTAGTTCGTACGTAATGTCCCCCAGAACCAGGCACCACTCGATCAGAGGCACTGCGCACTTCCTTCCAGCATCAATCACGATCTTTACAATCTTCAGTCACGTGACCACTAGGAAAACTCTGATTGGAAACTTCCAGCTACTTTACACTGGTCGATTTCTGGAATATCGGCTCCTCACCTGCCTCGTCATTCCTCCTTTCGCAGCCCGTCGTGAGCGCTTGTTCGAAAGTGAGCACCCCCGGTCGAAGTCGCTTCGTCGTGTGCGAGTGAGTTTGTTGATCGTCGAGCCGAAGTGTGCGAAGAATGGCTGCTGTAAGTCCTCGGCCTTTCTGCGATCTCCTCTTCGTAACTCGTTTCTTCATTTTCAGCCCGATCCGATCGCCCTGCACAACAAAGCGCAGTTCCTGTCGTCCCTGTTCGAGGCCCTGTCCACGGTCAAGCAGGTCCCGCCGTCGTTGCGAAGCCAAGTGTCGTACGCTCGAGCGACGTGCAAGCACTTCCTGAAACCGCATTTCCGTCTCCAACGCATCGCCCAGCAAAAGCTGCCCCTCGGCAAAGACTTCGAAAGCGGCCCGTTCACTGCGGCCACCGATCAAGTCAAGCAAGCGTCCGACGTAAGTAGCTGCCTTGTACGAGTCTGGGTCCCCAGGGAAGGAGGGCTCTCGTCCGTTTCAGCCGAAGGCGAGCCCAACGTTGCTGGCAGCCATGGGCAAAGTGGACGAGGCCGTCAAAGAATCGAAACAGCCGGTGCTGCAAGAAACCGTCGACGTGCTGCAAGAACTGGCCAAGATCATGTCGCTGCCCCAAGCCGTCCTCAAACCCGCCGTGCTCGCCTTGGTCAGCTCCGGAGTGGTGGACACGGCCGAAGTGGACGAGATCACCGCCAAGGTACCCGCCGCCACGTTCACGCCCGATCAACTCTGGGACGCCGTCGCCGATCGAATGGATGCGGCCAAGGACGGTCGAGCGGCCACCTACCGCAAGTTGGGAAAGGCGCCTCCCGTGCAGCAGAACGTGACCAAGGCCGGCTACTACCAGGTAAGCTCGTGTGCTCGGCTTTACCTGATCGCCGCTGACGAGTTGTGGGTTTCAGATCGTGGACGTGCCGAAAGACAAGCAATTCGCCTCCATGCCCATCACTACCTCCCTGGCGGGGCACATGGCCTGCGGACCGCAACGAGCCAACTTCACGCACCTGGACGCGGCGGGACACCCGGCGGCGAGGGCCCTGATCGAAGACCTGACCAACATCCTGCTCATCGGTACGAACGTGGCCGAACTGGATCGAGAAAAGAGCGTGGCCATGACGTTGCGGTCGATCAACCAGCAGGACCCCATGGCCGTCTCCTTCCGGTAAGTCCCTTTGGTCATAATCTTACTCGAAAGAGCATGCTCTCATTTCAGTACCATCATCGACAAGAGCACAGCCCAGCCAGCCCCGACCTCCGGCAAGCAATCAGGCGGCACAGTCAAGTCGGCTTCGCCCGTGACGGCGTCCCCCGCCCCTGCCAGTACCAAGTCTCCCGTTGCGGCCGGTGCCCCTGGTGGCGAGATGAACTTCCTGGAGGTGTTCGAGGTAAGGACTCGGTTGGGCGAGACGAGGCTGTGTCGGCTGACGCGCATTCCCTTTTCAGAAACTGAAGCAGATGGGTCAGGGCGTGACGGTGCCGATCGAGATGCTGGACGCCGTGTTCGCGCAGTTGGTGAGCGGCAACGTGGCCACGGCGGACGAAGTGAACCAGGCCAAGGCCCAGCTGAAGACGAAGGCCGACGACAAGGGTCAAGTCTCGTTCCCCATCATCCAAGAAGTGTTCATGAATGTGTTCGGCTCGAAGCTCGGCCAGCCCGCCAAGTGATCTGTGATCGATGATGTGCAACGGTGGTGACTGAATGGCTGTCGGATGAGATCGTGTTCTGTGTTGTCCAAGAACGTGAACCAGGTGGTGACCGAGTCGAGTTTTAGACGGGCGCCATAGTGACGGCAGGACATGCAGGCAGGATGTAAGATGCAGGCAGGCATAAGTGTCGGGTGAAACGATCGCTACTTAAATAAAATTTATCAGGAATGCGTTTAGCTTGTTCATCTTGTGGATAAAGATGACAGAGGTCATTTACACCGTGTACAGTACATGATGTAAACTTACCACAGTCGTCCTCGGACTATTTCAAAATCCGGATACTTCTAACGGCGGCGGCGGAGGCGGCGCTCCACGATTTTTCAAGCTATGTTTCCCGTGTATTTGAACCTAGGATACGATAGTGCACGATAGTTGCAACTTCGTCTTACTGCAACTTTTTGGCGTCTCAGCGGCTGCAATTATCCGATGTCGACTGTACTTATTTTCCCACGGGCAATAGGATTTCAGAGTTGGGGCATGCAAGGAGGGGCTAATGCCTCCAAACAGGTCTGGTGTACTGTATACTTTTTCCCGCGCAAAAATCTCTGGCTCTGTCTGTGTAGGCTGTAATATCAGAACCAGTATTAGCACTTTTATTAATTATGAAAAATGATTGTGATACTGATCTGTAGATAAGGAAAGGTCAAATTACGAAAAGGAAATCAAAATATGCGTGTTAAAAATGAATTTAAAATGATTAATTGGTACTCATTTCACAAAACAGGCTGAATCGGGGATATACTGTAAGTGAGGGGGACGAAATCGGGACATATTGTTCGGTATCTAGTTTCAGTAATATAAACTGTCGAAGAACGGACATAAGATGTATACGGCCAGTGTTTTAGTCCTTCTTGAAAATACTGTACGTTTATTGGCTCGCTCAAAGAAAAACACACGACCGTCAATAAACAGCATAATCATAATAATCATCATCATCATCATACTAGTAATACAGGTACGGCTCGCCAAGTGGCTCCGATGGTGGTGGTTTTTGGGTGCAACTGCAACTGCAGGAACGTTCATGAGGCTGGTAATGTCACCACGACGGCTCGTTGGAAAACGAGCTTCCACATACAGTAGATATGCTCGAGTTGACCCCAGATTTTGGGTCATCATCACTTTGGCGCGTGTACCTGCATGCGTTTTAGACAAATTTTTAGGAATTGCCTACTTCGGGATGGCTATCCGCTCTGTCCTTTTGTAGGTTGATTGGACTCCACAAATCCCTTATTTGCTCCGTCCTAAACACGGTTCATGCAAATAAACACGCTGTACCACAAATGTGCACGCGTCTCGATCTTTGTCTTTTGCGACAGAAGGAAAGACAAAGAGTAGTTTCAGCTGGTAATGCAAAGATATGAAGAGAAGCGGAAAACTTCAGGAAACGAAACCACAGTATCTGTGCTTGGAGATGACAAAGTGAATAATCACTGTGCTCTATACGACATGCGAAATAAGTCCTCGTTTCTTACCTCGGGCCAATAGGATCTCAAAGGGAGCTCGACCCGAGGGGTCCGCGTCTTCCTACTAGGCCCGTATTAACAGGCACTTTTGTTGGCGATAGCAAAAATAATAAGGGCAAAACAATGAATGCAAAAATGAAAACGCGGGTGGGTGCAGTATGTGACGCATATTTCACAAGTGTGCAGGGGTTATAAGTCAGGGGCGATAGGATTTCGAAGGGGCCAACCCAACCCCGTGTTTATCAGTAGAGGGATAAAACTAAGGATTATGATCGATGCTATGATTCATATCAAAGCTCTGCCTGACAATACTGTAAATCGTCTGTGTGGGATAGAGGGGGGTCGATGCCTTCATCAAAGCAGACGACTCCCACACACCGACAAGAGCGAGCGAGGCCGTCCCTTCTCTTTGAACTTTTGGCGGTCGCCCCACCCCTGGCCCAAGCGGAGCGTTTTTTTGTGAACACCTGTTTTGGGGTCAGCCCCGTCATTGTCAATGTCAAAGCGTGGCACTCGAGAAACGGCAGGATTCGCATTTTGTGAGAACAGAAGAGAATGGACGAGGTGTCATCTGATCGTGCGAAAGAAACTGATAAAACTTCGGTAAGCCATGCTAGGTGTTATTCAACAAATTTGCCAAGACATCCTTTCTAGATAGAAGCAAGCACACAGACTAAGGAGTCGACCGAGATCAAGAGGGTGAACGAACTGACCAAAGAGGTGAGACTTTTGTCAGCGTTGTCTGAATGTGTCATACTGATGGGGTGACCCACTCGGGACTGGGAAGTAGCCGAGGTGCCACCAGGGGAACCAGATAAGGTTTGGCCGAAAGATAGCCGTCAAAAGACCCAACTTTGCACCCTTGATAACAAAAACCTCGTCGGGTCTTCCTCGTGAGACTGTTGGAGCACCCAAACCCGGCTATCCTGGGCGACCTCCCTGGCGAGCCATGCAGGGTTGATTGCTGTTCATGGAATCCATACCCGCACTTGTCAGTGTTTAATCTTCGCACCCAGCCTCTGGCCTGACCAGGGAGTATGCGAGTGGCCGAGGTGGCATCAGGGGAAACCAGATGAGTTTTGGCCAAGGGCCGTTTCAGCTCGAGGAAAGCCTGGATGCGCAAACGCTGTTACAAGCGCAGATGCACGATGCACGGGATGCACTTGATGATATGATCAAGGAACTGGAATCGAGTAAGCAACAGGTGGAATCGTGGAAAAAACGATATCACGAATTGGTCGAGGAAAAATGTCCACAACAAATGCCCGACTTGAGGTATGTAAGCCCGTCTGATTGTCTGTCACGGTTGAGGTTGTATCTCCCGCGTGGATATCATGTAGTGTAGTGTGCGTTATTGTAAAGCTTGCTCGCCAGGGCTACGGCCAGAGCAGGCGACCTGTGTAGAGTAGGGGGGGACCGTAATATAATTCTCGTCTAGTGCGGTTGGTCTCGAGATTACTCTTCTCCACACGCGGTCACGTCGGACAGCAACGTGACAGTCCATTTTAATTACTTGTAGTCCATTAGATTAGAAGTAATTATGTAAAGTTTCAATAAGGTCTCGGGAGGCTTTATTGTTTGTTTAGGTGTGTAGACTCTACAGCAGTTTCTGAGGGGGCTGATTAGGGATGTGTGCTGTGATCGCGACTGGAATGGTAACAATGCAAGCTTCCTGTTGAGTTTTCTAAGTTCCGCAATGTATAAGAGAATGGAGGCTCACTATTCTGTGGTGTTCGCATCGACCTATCCACCCCTAGCTAGACCTGGATCTCGATCCAATAAAATAAAATATTAACTGGAAGGGCGTACAGTAATTTGCATCACGCCCTCGTCAACGTGCTCATTTCCTCCCTGTCACCATCGGGTCACTCCGAAGGACAGGAGAACTAACCAGCGCCTAAAGTGGGATTGAATACCGACTGAGGAGAAAAGGAACTCGCTCATTTTGAAATGCCGTACAATATCATTTCCCAGCAGATAGAGCACGGAAAATTTTAATTGCCTATCCACCAGTCAGATCGGGGACCAATATATGGCCTGGGTCGGCATATCAGTCGATGCTGGGTGGTGCCAAAGTCAGTCATCATGATTGTAGTAGATTGGCTTTAATTTTAGCTCAACGATTAAGCAATACAAGAACCAAATCAAGTCGCTCGAGCAAGAAGTGGCCACATGGAGGAGCGTATATCGGGAATCAATGAACTCAAAGCTCGCCCTCGCGCAGCAAATCAGGGAAAAAGAGTAAGCTTGTTTGATCATAGGCACTATCAGAGCTTTTATTCGCTAAAATTGCATAAACAAGAGACTCTTTAGAGAAATCATCGACGGACAAGCGGCTAGCTATGAACAAAAGATGATTGAGCTCCGAATCCAGTTGGAAGAAGTCTCTACTAAAGCGTGAGTTTTATCTTCTTCTTTCACATCGTCACAAGACACGTGGGTTCTAGGGCCGAGCTGGAAAGTCTGAAAACGCAGACTGATGAGCTGAAATCGATGTTAGCTGCTCGGGATAACCAACTTCTGGAGGTACAGTATGTGACTAAAGATGGAAAATTTTGTGACCAGTTTGAATTTTGAATTTGTTGCCAGTCGAAGGCGCAATGCGAGGAGAGAAAGTAAGGAAAGACTTTGTCCTGTGTGCTTGTTTTTCCACAACTCTCGTTTTGGTCCTTCAGAACTGAAATCGACGCGTTGAAAAACAAAATGGCGGAACTCGATTCGATTGTGAATGATCAAGACAAAAAACTGGACCAGGTGAGCTACGATGAGAGTTCTTGAGGTCACTGAAACAGATACAGAACCTATAACTTTTTGCCTTCACCAGTTGGCCAACATGACGGGGAATGCAGTGGAAAAAGAGAAGATTAAACAATTGCAAAGCGAAATCAATGGCTTGAAAGCTGACCTTGAAAAAGAGACTTCGGTAAGAATATGAATGCCACTCCGAAATACTGATGTTTCAGCCGAACACTGTTCCAGGAATCGTATGAAAGGATTCGAAAAGCAGTGGAAGCTAAGGATAAGCTGCTCCAGAGGGCTTACAGTAAAGTATTTTATCTACCACAAAGAGGGGGGCACGCTTCTGTGTGTTTTAGAGGAAAAAAAGCGTAAAAGTCTCGCTTTTTCTCGAGAACGTAGCGAGTTGGAAAAGTTAAAAACGAGCTGTGGTAAGTTCTAAAAGACTCAAAGACTTTTTTCTGCTATAATTTTAATTTTTAGAAAATCAAAGAAAGCAGCTGTGCAGCCTCAACATGGCGCATCGGCACTGCGGATCTCGGATTCAGCAGTTAATGGATCAAGTTCATCAACTGACTAGAACGCCAGCGCAACATAAGGAAGCAAACGATCAGAGGTAATATTATGAGGCCATCCCCTCTACCACTTGGTTCCTCGACGCGGTGAGTCTCATGGGGCAAAGATGTATGTTCACGTTCATGTTAAACACATCACCAAATGCTTGAGGGTGAGGGGGCGTATCGCACGCGAAATGAATTAGCCGACCGCGAGTCGACCCCTAACCGCGCAACTTGCATATAAGGCAGACGTCTTTCTTACGACCAGGCCACGAGCCCGGTGGAGCAATGGTGGTCGGGACTGATCAGCTCTGCTTAATTTTTAGGACAGAGAGCTTATACCAGAGTGCAGCAACAGTAAATCAATATCCGCTCGCGTATAATCCATCAGTGAATAAAGCGACTTCGAAAGCTGTTGTGGACTCTCAGAAATATCAAGGAACGGCAACAGGGGCTGTTAAACAAAAACGCAAAGGATACGTTTGCTGCAGGTATGCTTAGCAGAATGTAGTAGTTGTAACAAAAAGGACCCTTACGCATTTCAGTGATACCGGCGAGAAAAGAGCGAAAGTTGAAGCATATAGCAGTATTTTCATTTCGTCTACAACTACCGCTACTTGGCCAAAAATTTCTTTCCCGCCCGTCACAGAGCAGTCAAGCTTTTCTGGTCTCACATACAACTCTTTTTTTGACTCATGGCTTCCGACCAGCGCGCGATCTTCGGGTAAGTTTGCTGAGAAGACGCACTTCAACCTTTTTCCTGTCCTATGCGGATTTATTACATTTAGGCTTCGTAGTGATAAGATAGTAACTGCAGACGCCACGCGCGAGTCTTGCTCCCTCAGAGGTTAACAGACACTCAATCGCGCTATGCTAGTTCTCGCAATAGTCTTACAGTAAGCACAGACAGGGACGTTGGGGTGCCTGAGAGGAAGATAAACCTAGCAGAGGAGTGTGCTCACATTGCCGATTGTTAAGAGACACCGGCATCTACAATTTGCGTGAACTGTCCAACTTGCATGACGCGGCCTTGGTTCATGTTACGTAGGGTTCACAATTATATTTGACAGCTCAAACCACTTGGCGCAGTTGCTCTCATCCATCCCCTTGTCATTTCATTTCAGGCTCGCAGCAATCGACTGATCAAACGAAGTCGGAGGGTCGTAATCAAGTTACTGGAAATCCAGCCATTCCTGTTCAGCGAAAGTTGGAATGAAGTGGCTAATGTCATTTAGAATCAGCTTTTCTTCGGTTTCTAAGCCAAATGCAGCATCTGAGATTATTTTTCGTAATTGGTCAACTTCAGCATCTGGTGTTTGCGGTGTGTACGGTATGGAGAGTCCTAAATAGAGAAGTGCATATTTTTAGCGTAATTTGATCTACAGTATATTTAGCATTTTTCTGTTTCTCATTGATTTGCTTTTGGTCGTGCATGAAGCAGTGATGGTCAAACGGGCGACGTGGAGGCTAACAAAGTTGAGTGAAGTATGCTGGATTGAAAAGCGTAGTAAAGAGATAGAACAAGAGTGGTCTCATAATTCGGACATACATCAGACTAATGCCAGTGAGGTCGATGGCAAGCCTGATGCGGCAAGTTGACATGGTCGTATGTTAGGCATAGACAATCTGCGTATCAACAGGCACGGTACCCAGTGTCGTGTTTAACCGAGCCCAGCCGCACAGACGCGCAATGAGCGAATAATTTATCTTGCCCATAACTCAACAGCAAATCGACAAAAATTTACAAAATTTTGGGACTGAGGTACTGTATGGCTTACCAATGATCGTGCCAAATTTCTCTCAAAACGGAAGACGACGACGACGATGAAAGGAGACACATCAACAGCAATAGCCACGAAAGCTACAAGCGAGAGGGCTAGCATTTCTGGAATCCCTGTTGCTACTGCTTATTCTGTGAAGTGAGTCAAAAATGTTCTACTAATGAATATTTTGCGGTTAAAAAACCAGGATTGCGGCGATGCCGCAGCTCGCGGAACCTTTTGTTACACCATAGACATAATCAGAGGCGAAAAAGAGATGGCATTCTCAAAAAAAGTCTCTTATCAGACAACAAATGGCTAGCCCAGCCACCGCATTCTAACCAAATGCAGGGCGAAACTAGATTGGCTGGGCTGTCACGGCGAAATTTGTAGGTTTTGACCAAGATTTCTGTTCTGTCCACGTACTGAACGTACATATACTGTAGGTACGCATATCGGAAACAGTTCTGCCTGTAATCGCCTACGAAGCTGCGGGAGCCCAGCCAAGCTAGTTTCGCCCTGCACTCGGCAGAATACAGTGGCGGGGCTAACCATTTGTTGTCTGATAACAGACATTTTTTCAAAATACCATCCTCCGGGTTGCCTTTGCATGCGCGGGAATGCGTTTTGACCTGGTGACTGTATACCAGCCTATTTCTCTAGCTGAGATGTTCTGAGCAGGAAACGGAATTTCTTTATTATTTAACAGTGACACCATACAATATTTTACCATGTCCAAAACAGTACCTACTAGAATTTGCAGTAAAACGCGCTGATTTATGTGTTGTGCACAGCTTCAATATAACTGTGAATTGCGACCTTGTGCACGTCAATGCTGCCATGACTGTGCAAGCAATCAGTCGGACTGATGTCTTCACGAATGGTTGTCCTGTACCATGAGACTTTGGCTGATCTTGGGAAACAGAATACTTTATTCTTGGTCGCATCAGCATGGGCTGAAAATTTGATTCTTGTTCACAGGAATCACTTGGCACACAGCAGAAGACCAGCTGACTATCTGAGGAGTCACAACCAGCCTTTTTTTTGAAGAGGTTGTTTGGAAAAAAAACCTCATTGATACGCGCGTTAACTTGATCTTTTCTAGCTTTAAGTGGAAGCGCTCGCATTTGTCAACAAATGGCCGCTTTATTGTCGAGCTCAAGCTAAACAAGTTGAGAGACGTCTGCTTTCTGGTAAAGCAAGCTTGTTTGAGTAGATTTGCGAGGCATAGCTGCCGAGTTTTTGAGGAGCCGTTAGGTCAGGGTAAGGCTATATTAGAACTCACAATCAGTCATTTTCCAACTGCTCTCGAGACGACGATTCAAAAAGGAACTGCGAATTTAACATTTTCAGCTTCGACGAAAATAAACTCCTTTCTCGTCTTGACTGTGTTGCCTATTTCTAGTAAGGACCTGCGTCCGTTTTGTGCTTTTTTTTACCATATCGTACACTTCGTAGTCATCGGAGGTGCATTCTCCAGAGAGATCGCTGACCCAAAGTCCGAGGCCAGCTCAATCCGTTTTGCAGGAAGTCTCCATGAGATTGGCAACTTAATAAACGATCCTGTGGTCGGAGAACAGAAGGAGTGGCCATATCAATTATGTAGAGGTTCATGGCCTCACATGGGCTTCATGATAATATACATGGAATAATCACAGGATTACCGGTAGGACACGGCACGCAGTCAATGGCAATAGCGTAATCTGACTTATTCTGTGATTTATTCTGCAGCACTGTGTTTTTGTCGATTCATAGGCAGCGGCATGTGCATACTTTAGGCAACCACTTCCCCCAAAGTATAGTTCGATGCGAAGCGACACTTTTGGGAGAACTGGCAATGTTAAAAGGTGCCTAAAACGTCGCATCGCATCGAACTATACTTCCACCTTTAGGCAGCTGGCTAGGTCTTTTACTGACATCGTACCCTCGAAAAGTGGGTTGCTTATACAGTATACAGTAGGTTTCGACCATAACATAAAATGTAGAAACGGTAAATACGTGAATAGACGTAAAGGTTAGATGATTAATATAAATAATCTATGTTGCCAACATTCTAACATTACAAATAACAATGACGCGGCAATTTAAAGAGGTCCTATATCATCCTCGACAAAGGTCTTAGAGACTTCTAACCTGATTTCCCTTCAAATGCTGATAATATCTCCTGATTCAACTCCATCATTATGGCTGAAATTTCCGGCCACTCTTACGATTAGAGCTACAGTACTGGTGCATTCGAATAAACCTCTGGGGCATGTACTACGTATCTTAGTGAGATGCACGCCCATTCACACCGCTGTTTGCCGTTTTAACAATCCAAAGACGGCGTTGAGATTCGTTAATTCTAAAGTGACCTAACAATTTACAAGGTTGGCTGGGAAATAACTGCTTTGTTATTAAAAACTGTATCAGGCGATCTGTTGCGCGGTTGCTTCTGTGACTGTGAGTATACTTGTGAGCGGCCCTTGTGTGTAGGTGGCGAATAAACCGTACGAGAGGTGTTGTGGACCGCCTGGGTTCGTACCTGTGGCTTAGCCCTCTACTCTAGCTTGTCCTGGTACACCCTATGACGGGCTAAGGATTCCAGCAGCAGTGCTACAGACACAGACGCAGCTAGACTGCTTTTATCCATGACTTGACCCTAATTACGCTAATTTTCGCCGCGAGCCCGAGAGTTTATATCCGAGAGCACATCCCCCATGGTCTACATACGTGGACTAGTATTTGTTAACAAGTGGCCCCTTCATGTGAGGCACATGCTCATCAATTGAAATGAGTCTGTTTTTTGGTAAAGCAAGCTTGGTTGATCAGATCCTTGGCGGGGCACAGTTGCAGACTTTTCTAAGGAGCCATAAGGAAAGGTAGGACTACAGTATAAAGGATTCAGATATAACGTGAGCCATTCTCTGACGGCTTTCGACACAGCGACTATCAAAAGGAGAACTGCGAAGTTAATATTTTAAGCATCAACGAAAATGAACGCCATTCTCTTCTTGACTATGTTAGCTATTTCAGATAAGACCCTCCGGCCGTTTATTGTTTTTTGCGTACCATATTTCTATTCTTCGCACTCATTGCAGGTGCATGTTCCAGAGAGACCGCTGACCCAAAGTCCGAGGCTCGCTCGCTTCGTTTTGAAAGAAGCCTCCGTGACATCAGCAACCTGATGAACAATCCTGTAGCCGGACAGGTGGAAATTATCTATAAAGTACATGTATATCTTAAAATCCGCCAAGCTTCAGAATTTTGTAAAATATATAAGATACATTATTCCCGTAGTTTTTGTCGATCTGATATTGTAAGCATTTTGAGCTCATGATGCTCATTTAGATGAATTATGAAGGGATAGATAACTGAGGGAAGGTTTTTATCTAGAAAGAGCGTCAATTCTTGAAACTGTCAGATATCGTACTTTGGGAAAAAGTTACCATAAAATTACGTGGACTTATTTCTGGGTCGACACAATACAACGGTCCCATGAGCTTAATACCCTTAAAAGTGCTTCGCTATCATGTTTTGCCTATTCTGCAGTATTGTGTATTGCGCGTCGATCAACAGGCAGTGGCATGATAGCGCTACATTTGCGATCTCCTTGACAAAGGTATCGGTGCCTTCGAAGCTTACTTCCCTACAAATGCTGATAACATCTGAAATTCATCTGTCATTTTGGCCGAAATTTTAGTCGACGCCCAAAGCTACTGTACTCGCATATTCGACTAACATGCAGTGTAGATATCGTAATGAGCTGCACGCCCGTTCACGCCGCTGTACGTCATTTCAAGTCAAAGACGGCGTTGAAGCTCGCCAATTCTAAAGTGACCTAACAATTTACAAGGCTGGCTGAGAAATAACTGCTTTGTTTATTAAAAACTGGATCCTGACGTGGGCGCCGACAACGAACCTAATCGAACAGGCCTTATAAGACAGTGACATGCACTCGATTCCAAGTTGCACAAAACGAGTTCTAAGACGAGACGCGTCCTCTACACCCATTCCATTAGGCACATGGCTTTGTGGAGGACTCGTTTCCCAGTTCCGTTTTTGCTTTTTCTTTTCTTTGCGTCATGGGGAAACGGTCAGAAAGTGAGGATCGAAACGCGTCCATCCCAAACTTTTGATGCCGTCTGTCCAAGCAAACACTACGTTTCGAGACTCCGGCTTACACGGGACGTCAACGGAGCCACCAATGAAACGGATTTTAAATTTTTAGTGGAGTGCGAGAGCTTCGTGGATAACGTGGATGCGGACACGGTGAGACTGGAGGTCGGGGTACTCGACCGTTGGATGATTCGCCACGTGCCTTTGTCAGTGTGCCGTATTGTATCTGCGTCCGCACTTCAGATTGTCTATTCCAGGGTACCGAGAGCTGTCAAGTGCTTCTTCCTATTCCTATACTCTACTACGACCTCGAATGGAATGACTACGAGAGAAACTGCGATTGTAATGAATACCTGGCCGGCATTCGCTCGGAACATTTCGGAGAGAAATGGGACGGAGCTACCAGCGGAAAAGAAAGAAGGTTCTCTTCTCGCACTAGCGCGGATGACTCTTTCTCCTGACCAAGCCCCTTTTTTTAGAATTCAACTGATTTGCTGCCGAGCCGATAACCGAAGACTGATCGGTGGCAATTGCGGCTACACAGGACAGGAATCGTTGTTTGCTCCTTGGAGAGAAGCAGAGCTGGGTGCTGCGCGATACAATGGAAAGCGCCGGGCTGTAATTCAGTCGCTTTCGATAAAGTAAGACTTGTCGTGATCCTGGAAAATCCAACTATGGTTATGCACGCGCTCAGTTCTTTCTCGTTCCCTTGACCATCTAAAAGTGCCGCATGTTTCCATTGCAGTGGTAATTATATCAACAGCCGCGTATGCGAGTGGGAAAACGACTGGACTACTCGAGATGGAGGTACAGTAGCTGCAGTTCACATGTCCATGACAGCTAGTAAAGGCGCTATTCGATCATTCAGACTTTGACGAGGCCAACGGATGCTATGAAAAATGGTCTTGCAGTCGGACTTCGGGTCGAAGTGGTTGTCATAGCCGCGACACTGAAATTTACGGCTGGGGCCTGCCATTGGTGTACCTTGGAGCTGGTAAGGAATGTTTTCTAGCCAAGGAGGCTCCTACTCACACTACCAGAAAATGACTCTTTTCAGTCAGCCAAGTAGCCTCCTTCACTCAATCTGAGCCATACTCTCGTCAAGGTCACATATGTCGCACTGGCCAGCGCATCATTTCCGTGCGACAAGTAGAAAAGAGCAGTGATAAAACGCATCCATATTCAGACCAAGTTCTCTTTGTCACGTGTGGGTCGAATGCCGGTGTGTTTCCTTGCGTAAGTCTTCTTACTCGATGAAGCCAAGTAGCACCAGGTCACCCCCATTGTAGTACTGCTACTGGATGGACCAGTGTCCAACGACTGGTGTTAGCAGCATTCTCGACACCTGGTACGTAGCTGGACTAAGAAGCTCGTATGATGCTTCTGCACATCGGAGAAGGTTCGCCCTGTTTGATCATTGTACTTTTCGTCTATCGCCATTACTTTTTTAGAGTACAATCCCTGTGCTGTAAGGCCAGTGGCTTTAGAGTGGTTTCTTGTAAGGACTCCCAAACGGACAATAAGAAGACTTCGTTTGACTTGAATCCGAGAGTGAACAAAATCAGTGGCGGAATCGAAACGGTGGAAATCATACGGAGTATCGTTGGAGTTGATGGAGCGCAGTAAGTTTGTGAGCTTGCCTGGTGCAGCTGCAAAAAAGAGCTTAGAGTATTTCAGAGGGCTCTCACTTCGCTACACTGTATGCACTGCTGAGTTGACGCACAATTGGTGCGCTGACGGTACTGATGATCCGTGTTATCAATGCGGACGACGACAGTCTGACGAGCCAGTCAGCAGGACCTTGCCTGCCCCGCGACCGCCACCAGTCACATCAGCGTCGGGTTCTCGTGGAACTGGAGGAGTTTGGCAATCGGTTCAATACACTGGAAGAGATTCGAGTGGTTGGGGTGATGTTTGGTTCAGCCGCCCTCCACTAGCGCGAGGATTTGGCCGTACGTCTGTCATTCACACCATATCGCAACCTGTGGTTGTAGTTGCTCCACCAGCGTGTGCTCCTGGAGCCCGTAATGGAAGGCACGACCCGAAAGCTGGTGGCTGGAAGAATAGACGCGGTGGAAGTACAAGAGGGAAGAACACAGGAAGTGCGCCAGGCGGTGAGCACGGAGCGGATCATACGGGCCATGATGATCACGAGCATGGTGGGGGACGCAATGGATACCATGCGCACAGCAAGGAGACTCACTCGACTAGTAGTCACGAGCATGGTGGGGGACGCAATGGAGACCATGCGCACAGCAAGGAGACTCACTCGACTAGTGGTCACGAGCATGGTGGGGGACGCAATGGAGACCATGCGCACAGCAAGGAGACTCACTCGACTAGTAGTCACAAGCATGGTGGGGGACGCAATGGAAACCGTGCGCACAGCAAGGAGACTCACTCGACTAGCAGTCGCGAGCACGATCAAGGCACCAAGAATGGAGGTCACTCTGGCCACCAAGGCGATCAATCTCGATCCGGACATTTGAGTGGGGGCAAATCTGACAAGGGAACCCACGGTGGTGGTAGCAACAAGTCGGGAAAGGCTGGCACTGGCATCATTCACTCTAGCCATGCTGGTAGTAGTTCCAGTCACAATGACGGTTCCAGTAGCAGTCACGGCGGCCAGTCGTCTTCCAGTCACACTCAAATCGGGCAAAGTGGTCAGTCCTCCAGCCACAGCCAGTCAAGCAGCAGTCATTCATCATCAAGCAACAGCGACAGTAGCCATTCATCATCGAGCAGTCACGCAGGTGGCAATGGTGGCCAGTCGTCTAATACTCATTCCGATGGAGGCAGATCTATTTCCACTTATTCACACAGTAGTGGAAGCAGAAATGATCACAGCTCTTCCCGCTCGTCCCATGCTGGAGACAGTCAAGCTGGACATGGCGGCGGAGGTGCAAGCGCTGGCGGGGCATCTCATAGTGGAAGTAGTCACACTGATGGCACTCATGGTGCAGGTACTATAGCTCATGACGCTGGCAGCAGTCGCGGTGGAGGAGGAGGTCGTGCTGGTGGCGGTGGCCATGCTGGAGATGGTGGCCATGACGGAGGAAGAGGTGGCCATGCTGGAGGAGGAGGTGGCCATGCTGTAGGAGGCGGTGGCCACGATGGAGGAGGTGGTGGCCATGCTGGAGGAGGAGGTGGCCACGATGGAGGAGGTGGTGGCCATGCTGGAGGAGGAGGTGGCCATGCTGGAGGAGGAGGTGGCCATGCTCAAGGTGGTGGCCATGCTGGAGGAGGTGGTGGCCATGCTGGAGGAGGCGGACATGCTGGAGGCGGTCATGGAGGTGGTGGACATGGAGGCGGTGGTCATGGAGGAGGTGGTCATGGAGGCGGTGGTCATGGTGGGGGTGGTCACGGAGGCGGCGGTCATGGCGGTGGTCACGGAGGCGGTGGTCATGGTGGCGGTGGTCACGGAGGCGGCGGTCATGGCGGTGGTCACGGAGGCGGTGGTCATGGTGGTGGTCATGGAGGCGGTCACGGAGGCGGTCACGGAGGCGGTGGTGGTCACGGAGGTGGTGGTCATGGTGGTGGTGGCCACGGTGGACATGGATAGTTCTTACCCTAAAACAAATATCAAGAATATATTTGATCACAGTACATTAGTTAAATTTGTAATTGCACTTAGCATTGTAATTTCTTGTGCCATGTTAATTCTGTGTGTACACTGCATCCGCACGTGGTCGAGACTCTGTGCAGGCTCGACTGGCAATCAGTCCTCTGTACGGAGCCAGCAGCTGGGCGTAACCGCCAGCGCATAACCCGTCATAACGGTGTCTTAGTAATCACCTAGGTCGGAAAATTTGTTTGCCGGGCTGCCGTTGGCACTGGCCGCCACACCCTCCAGTAACATGGACCAGATGTATTAGAACTCTCAGGCTGAAATCTTCTAGCTATGGCATCCTTTTTCTCCGCTGAAATGGCCGCAAGATAGCATGAGATCGTCTTTCCAAGTCATTCACTTGAGAATGAAGGTTTTGCGAAAAACTTCACTTTCTGTGGAGCAACTTCTTGCAAACACTACAAGTGGTGTTCTTTGCCCTTGCTAGTCTGAACTCCTCGCCCTGGCAGCCACAAAGTTGGCGAACGGAAAAGAAGGAACGCCAACCCACGCTTTTCCGACTGCCCGGGACAACAATTTCATCGTAAACAACACAACACCAAATGCACGATTCGTATATGCTTTGCTACAAACATGTTTTTACACACAGGTACCTATGTGGTTTGCTCTCTATCTCCCTAATGCTGCCTGGCAGACACAAGATTTTGAATAAGACAGCGATAGTACAGAAGGTTCTGTATCTCTCTGGATCGTCAAGAAACATTTGAATGCGGCTTGGACCAAACACCAGATCGACTGCAGGCACGGGGTACGAGGTATTTGGGAAATAGTCATGCCATTGTTAGCATTCCCGAGCATCGGGGCATCTTGCCAGTATAGCTATAGACCAGATCCGGGGGGGGGGGAGGAATGTCACGAGACCCCTACGGATTATACGTTGGCTTTGAAATGGGTCTCTTATATTCATACCGCGAAGACTGTTCAGGGTCCTGTGGGTTTGAGTCGGGCACATCTCCCACCTCTGTGCCTCAGCGTTTTATCTTACCTTTCACCTTTCTACTTTTCTATCTCTTCCTTGAACCTCAACCGAGTCTACATTTCAATAATCACATCGTTCGTCAAATAACGCACTTGCAGGCACGACGATTTCTAAGTCATGAAACAATTTGCAAGCTGCATGGCACAGAATTAATCCTATTCGCCAATCATTAGAAAAAAACATGAAATAACGACTAAATACTGCCTAAATGTTTATCAATAAGAGTCAATGTTGAACAAAACTCCACAGGACTGGCATAATGTACTGCAGTACAAGAAATAGAGTATATGCTACATAATTATGAGTAAAATAATTATTGCCCTTTTCATGCACAGATGAGAATAAACGATCGAACTGCACTGTCTAAAGCCACTGCTAATTTATCACAGTCGAATGATCAAGTGCACAGTCTGTACAAAAGTCCTTATTCGACTTTTAATAGAAAATACTGTAAATAGGTATATTACGATGAGTCATAGCAGACTAATCACTAAACGTACCCGTGTCAGTCCTTGTTGACCAGTTCTTCCCAGTCGAACTCGTCCTCTGGTTCCTCAGCCATGGTCTCCGAAGCAACCGACTGGAAACCGGATGGCTGGTTTGGCGAATCGAAATCAAAGCTTGGCGTTGTCGAGGTTTTCATAGAGCAGTCCATAGTGCTGGGAAATATGGGTGTATTGCCCTGAAATTTGCTCATAATTGTTGCACTGTGTTTCCTTGGGGCCTCAAGTATGTCTTCGAAACTGTATTCTCATGGTCTTATGGTACTAGCAAAAACCAGCCAGGGACACGTCCATGGGTCACAGGTACAGTATCTTTTCGCGGACCAGGGTTTGCTCCCCTATGATCATTGTAGGAGTAGCCTTTCCGTGCCATTTGGTGAAGAACTGCCAAGTCTTTTTGGTACAGTAAAATCAGTCGCCCAGCCCAACTTCACTGCTAGGTATAGAAGTTGCGGTAGATACCTGTACCTCGCATTTTAAACCCTTCAATCATGTTATAAGCATTAATTTGTGCCCCTGATCCTCGAAAAACCCCCTGTCTAGAGGGCAATCTGAATTCCGTCTGTTGCAGGTCCGCATTCGAATATTGGAAATAAAACAGACCCCGCGCTTACGTTGTTCACAAAATCGGACATGCTAGCCGACATATCGAAAGATGGGAAGGAGTTGAAATCAGTGTCGGATCCTTGTTTTAGTAAATCGCCCAAGGCAGGCTGCGTTTCGTCCAATGCAATCGAGGCGGGAACGGCTGATGCACGATCTGAAGCGGAAGGCTCATTCAGGAAATGTCAAGGAAAACAGATATGCTCTTACTTTGACACGAATCTCGTACCACCACAGCATTCGAATCATTTATGGCAGGATCAGGCAATCCGCAAATACTCTTGCTGAGAAAGTCCCTTAGCGAAGCAGCCAATGACGTATTATTGCATTGAGACAACCACTCTTCCAAATCTTTCTGCTGCATACTCCCCATCAATCCTAACAACAAAACGTTCTGGACCTCAGGCTGAACTCAGGCTGATGCTCATCATACCTTGAAACGCTCTCATATCGAGACTTTGCAGACATTCCGCAGCTGACGGTACGATCATTTTGGGATGTGGTTGTTGCAAAGTAGTCGGACCCTCCAAACTCGTTCCTCCCGATGATGTTGGTGGGGAGAACAAGTCTTGACGCGTGCTCGTCTGGACGGGAGAATTGTGAACACCTCCCGTTCCAAATGACATGAATGGACTGACTGTGGACACAGCCGTTTCACTACCAGAGTACGAAGAGAGCGAAGAATTGAACACGTCTTTGTACAGGTTCCGAAACGACTCGCTCAGATTACTCGGAGACCCGCCGCTGTTCGTTGATCGATTCAGATCGACCATATCGGATGGTGATCCACAAAGATCGCTCAGACGAGTGCTACCCTAAACGATACGTAAGCCTCGACCTTGAACAAAATTGACTAACGTGGAGCAGTACTTGACTAGAGACGGAATCAGGCTGCTGTTCAAGGACTGGTATAGTGGATACGCAGTAACACTTTTCTTGCTCACTGATCGTGATCACCGGCGAGTGTTGCACAATTGTTCCCGATGCTCCAGCGCTGACACTCGTGGTTAGGACGGGTAATACCAGTTGGACAGTGCCGGACGTGGGTCCTTGTCCGATCACTGTAATGATTCGTGAAGTGGCGGGTGGGGGAGGCGGTTGACTCTCTGGTACCAAATGTTGGAATATGGGGTTGACCCTAGGACCGCCAGAGTTTGATCCATATCTGTCATCGGGATAACTCTGAAATATATATGCCATAGGCTGAAGAGAAAAGCAAAAAAAAAACAGTGCTTACGGTGCTGTTGATAGTTCGGGTTCTTTTCCGTCCACTGACACCAGATGGTGATTGGCGATCGAGGCCCGAGGAATCGCTGCTGTCATCGATTGTCCAATAGCTTCCTTTACCGGGGTCGTCTCGCGAGCGTTGTATTTTTCTGAAGGCTTTGTTTAAGGACAAGTTATGTCGAATCGAATTCTGAAAAGTCAAACAAATGTTGGTGCAATGATTTTTATTGGATCAGCCAAAATAGACTTACTTTCCAGCTAGCACCGTCCGGCTGTTCCTTGTACCACTCGTAATTTTCCATAATCCAGTGATAGATTTCGTTCAATGTCATTTTGCCCTCGGTCGAACTTTGTATGGCCATAGTGATCAGATTGGCGTAGCTGTATGGTGGCTTCCCTCGATGAGAGGCTGTCTTACTCGAGGAACTGTTCGACTCACTGCCGGCTGATTGAGGACGACCATTAGTCGATGTGGGAGAAGTGGCTGAATTTTGATCGCTTTCTTGTTGAATCTCCGTTTCAGACGTTCCATCGGTGGCCTGTTTCTGCTGTTGACTCGCAGCGGTCGGCTTGGCTGCTTGTAGATCTCGTATCCAGTCCAACTGAGTCAGACTGCGATCACAGTCGGTTGTCATGTCCGAAAAAGGGTGGCAAAATCACAGTATTGTTTTGTACAAATTTTACGATTCCATTGTCCAATTGATAAAACCGGAATAAAAGCCTATGGCACAGACACGCACGTATGGGGAATACGAGCAAGCGCGCCGTTGCTGCTAAGCAACCACAGTAGACACCCATTTATGGTCGTCCATGGCAGACGTAGTGCGAAGCGAGGTCGTGGGAGGGAAAAGGAGGGCCTATAGAGGAGATACACATTTTCATCGGCTTGGCATTTCTGGACTGTTTTCCAGAAGATCCAGAAATGCTGGTGAACACTCTGATTGTCACCTTTCTTCGACTCGCTGACCATATCCTAGACAATATGTCTAACCGGTCACATGTTTCAGGAAGTCTGGTGAATATGGTTCGTGGCTTTGAGCCAACTGTGAAATTTGGTACAATGTATTGTGACTCACATTGGCGCAGAGTGACAGCTAATTTCTGCTTCATTTACTCAGTTTGGCAGAAGTAGGGTAAGTGTGGGTTCTGGCAGTGCCAGTTCGGTTGACTGATTATCATAACAAAGTGATTGAATCTTACAAATTGTAGGGTATTAAGTTTGACAAAACTTTTTGAAGGCTACACAGAATACGGCAACGATAAGACATCGTCACGAAATCGGGTGTGCCAGAGCTTCAATCACGCAATCGGTGGCTAGGTAAGTATTTTGGCGGTGGTGACGCCATTGATCCCCATCATAATTTCAAATTTCAAGCTTCCAAGAAATTTTTACAGGGATATAGTTAGTATTTGGGAGTTGTCTGTGGACAAGTCACGTGATCATCAGAAACCAGTAGGAGCTTGAGATTTTGAAATCATGAACTTTTAGATGGTAGCTGATGACAGTACGCTTGTGTATTTTCTGTATCTGCAGTAAGCCAAGTGCTATAAATCTTTTAATCACTGCTTGCATATACAGAAGCACGTCTGTAGCTCAGTCGTTCGACCAATAGTTATCGATCTTAATCTTCAGTAATGCATATAAGGATACCAGTGCGGCCATCTCCTTTGGTGGACCACTGCTACGGGACCTCTTACACCGTCTCCATAATGTTCAGGTGCTCGAGGGCCATCTTCCTGTCCTCCGTCCATAGGATCGTTCATCAAGTTGTTGATGTCACGGAGGTTTCTTACAAACCGAACCAAACTGGACTCGGAATCTGGGTCAGCGATCTTTCTGGCGTATGCACCTACAACGCGTACGAAATATTCAATATGGTTAGCGAAAAACGAAAAGCGGGCTTAGGATTAGCCCTACCAGAAATAGCCAGAATAGTTAAAAAAAGAAAGATGTTCATTTTCGTTGAAGATAAGTTCTCCTTTTTGAAACCGTGGTGTCGATGGCTGTCAGAAAATGCGTACACTCCAAGTTGAGCTTGTCGTGAGTCCTCATATAGCTTACCCTGTCCTTATGGCTCATCAAAAAAGTCTGCAAGTGTGTCTCGTCAAGGATTTAGCTAAACAAGCTTGCTTTGCGAAAAAAGACAGACACGTCTCGATTTGATGAGCAGGTGCTCACCAAAAAAGATCAACAGTAATGTTTATCTGGCCTAAAAAGTCTCAGGCTCATGAACATAAGCGTGAATGAGGTTTTACTGAAGAACAACCGCTTCTGAAAAAAGCAGTCTGGTTGTGACTTCTGGGTCAGCTCTGATATATGTAATATGATTACTTTCAATCAGTCTAAAACCACTACAGCAACCTGCCGCATACTGTAGGCTGAGGCGAGTGCGTTGTGATTGATCAGACCATAGTGGCGAATTGGAGCAGTCAGAATTCCAACACTGTAAAGCAGCCATGTCCCTTTTCAGTCTGCCTGATGCACGCAGTATCGCAGTGTCGGGCTTGTGGCCTGGTGGATAGGGTCTGCCTCTCACGCCAGGTGCGCTGTTGCGGGCGAGGGTTCAACTCGCGGCCCGTAAATCAGTTATTGTGTAATCCTTCACCCTCGAGTGCGTTTGGGTGATAAAACAGGAACAGAAACAGGAGTGCCATGAGAGTATGTCGTGTTCCTAAGAGTAACATGTCATGTCACTCATTCATACTGCAAGTGACTGAAAAAGGTTGGGTGCATCTACTCGGCAACTATACCAGATGGTTTTGCGATGATTGGGAGCGACAACTCGGAGAAAAAATTGTGATAAACGGGTGGCTGATGTGGTATGCCTCCGTGATTTGAACCAGTCTTCGACCATGCGACCTGTTCTCGTATTGAGGGCGGTCGCTTGACATGCAGTCTGCTGACAATCTGCCCACAATCAAGTACAATCTGCTGACATGGACAACAGGATCTGCCCATGGGGGTGGACTCTTTGGCAGCCTGCTCTGTTTCCTCGCTGTCATTCTCCGTCAGGTCACTCCAAAGGACACAGGAGAGCTAAGCAGCGCCTAAAGCGGGATTAAATGGTGACTTGACAGAAAAAACGGGATTTTCTCACTTTACGTGTAGTATGCCTCACTATATCATTTCCCAGCGAGATAAAGCGCGAAAAATTTTAGTTGCCGACCTAGCAGTCGGATCAGATCGAAAACCGATCCATCCCTCGAATCGGCGGACCGGTCGATGCTGGGGACTTGCCCGCCTGCTGGGCCCAACCTGGTGGGTAGGAGTCTGCCTCTCACGCCAGGTACGCAGTTGCCGGCAAGTTCGCGCCCGTTCACCCTCAAGTGCGCGTAAGCGTTTGGTGATGTGCTAAAACATGAACACGAACACGAACGGGGCGCGGCTGTGTTATGTTAAAGACCCGAGCAGAGAAAACTACTTTACTAGTCTGTAACAAGCAGAGCAAGTAAGCCGTAGGTGCGCTGCGCTAGTGCTAGAAGCTGGTAACATTCTCGTAGAAGTAACCTTTGCGGTAGCCTAATCATAAGCGGTGCGTAAGCGTGGCGTGAGATTATGACTTGGCAAGTATGCAAACTACCAATGCGTTTACATCACATATCTCCCCATCGAAAAAAAAGCTTCGCTTATGTCGGCCTGTATCGGTCCGGTGGCTTTCTTTTTTCACGTTTTGGTACCGACTTTGACCCTTCTGAAACTCGTGCTGACGGGCGGTCGCGTCGGGCTGATCGGTTTGGACCTTGCTGGTGGGTGGCTTTGTCATTCCTTCTGACGCTGTTGCCTGGGGAACCTGCGGTTGCAGGGTTGCTTCCTGTCCCTGTTGTATTGGAAGCGTGTCCTGCCCGTATGTAGTGTCTGTCGACGTTGCTTGAGGGGAATGTTCGTGCAAGAACTGCGGTGAAGCCACTGGTTCCTGATTAGGCCTCGTCGTCTTCCTCCTGGCCACTGTCATCACCTTGCCGATGACGTAAGCGCAAGTGATCCGCGTGTCGACGATGATCAACGCCCTCAATTTCGACTGTGTACGACAATGGTCCGTTCTGCTTCTTCACGAGACCCGGCTTCCAACCACTGCCGTCGGTTGAAACCCAGACTAAATCTCCCATGTAGAACGATCTGGCGCGTGTATGACGATCGTGATAGAATTTTTGCTTCGTGATGGATGTGTCCATGTTGCCTCGGGGATCGGGCTTCAAACGATCAAAATATGTGGCAGGCTTGCGATTAAGAAACAATTCGGCTGGGGTGCGGCCCGTTGACGAATGTGCTTGGATGCGATAAGACCAAAGAAAGGCTTGAAGGCGATGTTCTTTTTCTGGAAACCTGTCCGCCATCATACGAAAGTGACGTTTGAACGTTTGACTCACCCTTTCGACCATGCCGTTGGTGCGACTGTGATAAGGTGTACTGCGGATATGGATAATCGCGTTGGATTTGCAAAACTGTCGAAATTCTTCAGACGTAAATTGACTGCCGTTATCACTCACGATCTGTTTGCAGAATCCGTATCGGGCGAAAAGTTGCCGAAAAACTTTGATGACTCTGTCCGTCGTCGCATTGGCTAAAGGAAAGATCTCGACCCATCGCGAGTAGGCGTCGATAACGAAAAACCAATGATAGCCTTCATATGGCCCTGTGAAATCAATATGCACGCGTTCCCAAGGTCCATCTGGAATGTTCCATGGGTTGATTGGTGTCTCTGGTTCTTTCGTTCGATTCTCCTGGCAGGGTGTGCATGTCTTCACCATGTGCTCGATTTCCTGATCTATTCTTGGCCACCAGACAGCATGCCTGGCCAAACTGCGCATGGCTACAACCCCTGGATGCCCTTCGTGCAGTTGCGTAAGAAATGACTTGCGTAGTGACGAAGGTACAATAATGCGATTCTGCCAAAGCAAGACGCTGTCCTCGAAAGATATTTCCATGCGTCTATCGAAGTATGGCATGACTTCGCTTTGCAAAGTCTTCTTTTCTGGCCATCCGCGTTCCAGAAATGCGATCACTCTTCCCAAAACAGGATCGCGGAGTGTGCGTTTGCGCAGCATCGTGCGAGTAACGGGTAATGCCTCAAGTTGCAGGTCGCGTAGTTGACAAAGTGCTCTCGCATCGCCATCTTCCATTTCCGTTGCCTCCGTAGATGGCAATGGTAATCGAGAGAGTGCGTCAGCAGCAGAATTCTCCTTGCCTGGACCATATTCGATTTTGTAATCGTATGCGCTGAGTGTGATGGCCCAGCGTGTCAAGCGGGATGCTGCCAATTTTGGAATTTCTTTGTGCTCGCCAAAAATTCGTTCGAGCGGTTTATGATCCGTCCTTAAAGCGAACTTCCTCCCGTAGAGATACTGGTGGAACTGGCTGACTCCAAACATGATTCCCAATGCTTCGCGATCGATTGGGGAATACCGTTGCTCAGCTGGTTTCAATGAACGAGATACCGCTGCAATTGGCCTCTCTGTACCATCTGGATATTTGTGCATCAAGATGGCCCCGACCCCTCGCTCGGATGCGTCTGTTGCGAGAATGACTGGCAACGAAGAATCGAAATGAACTAAGGTGTCCTTGGATGAAATTGCTTTCTTCAATTCGTTAAAGATTGCGTCATCTGCTTTCGTCCACTTCCATGCGACTCCCTTCTTCGTAAGGCGATGAAGAGGGACGCAAGTGCTTTGCAAATTCGGAATAAACCGTGAATAAAAGTTCCTCGATCCAAGAAAAGAGCGTAACTCTGACGCGTTGGTGGGTGTTGGCAGGTTGCGTAAAGCCTCAATACCTTCGGAGACTGGGTGAATGCCGTCCTTGTCCATGCGGAAACCCAGATACCTGACTTCCTTTTGCATTAGGCGTAGCTTCGAAGTCTGTGTGCGCAAACCGACTTGGCGCAATTTGCTAAAAATAAGACGAAGCCGGTGAAGGTGCTCTTCTCTGGTCCGGCCCCCAGTTGCGATGTCGTCCATCAGACAGGAAACTCCGTCGATGCCCCTGAGAAGTTTGTCCATGAAGTGCTGAAAAATTGCTGGCGCTGAACTAATCCCGAATGGCATGCGTTTGTAACGGTAGTATCCGCGATGCGTTGCAATTACCAAATACTTCTGTGACTTGTCATCCAATTCCAACTGTAGGAATGCGTCCTTTAGGTCGATCACGGAAAATTCCGTGAACCCTTGGAAATTGTAGACCACCTCCTCGACGAACCGTGGCAGGGGATGAGGATCCACAATCATGTACGGATTGATTGAAACTTTGAAATCGCCACAAAGTCGTACTTGGCCATTTGGCTTTGGAACGTAAACGACAGGGGATGCCCATTCAACTGCTGTGACCGCGGGATCCACCGGCTCGATGATACCATCACGTACCAGCCGATCGATTTCCGCGTCTGCTGCTGGGCGAATTGCGAAAGGTACAGGCCGTGGTTTGAAAACGACAGGGCGTGCGTGGTCCCGAAGATGGATTGCTGCCTTGTGTCCTCGCACCACTCCTGGTTTGTCGCTGAGCAAATCTGCATAATCCTTGATCAGCTGTGGTACCTCAGGGTCCTGTGCGATTTGGATTTGCTGTCCTGTAGGTGCCGCCGATGTCTGATTACCGTTCGCCAGATGTATTGACTGGAGCTTGATAAACTCGCTCTGTGGTTCCAAATTGAACGCTTGGATCCAGTCCTTCCCGAAAAGTGGGATTCCGTGGTTACTGCTAGTTACTTTGTTACTGCTAACGGAAGCTGCAAGGTGCAATTGCCTAGAGAAACAGGAACTGTAGTTTCTCCCAACATTTCAATGGTAAACCTTGGGTATGCGCCCAAGTTTGCCGTTGGACGAAGCTCAGGTGAGCCTAGCCGTGTCCAGGTGCCTTTGCTAATGACTGTCCGAACTGCGGCTGTATCGAATTCCAATGACAATTTCTTGTTGCCGTTGATGATAACTTCGATCATGTACCGCTTTTCATCTCCGTGCTCAGTTGCATTCATGTCTGAAACGAAGAATTCAGTTCGAGCTGACGAAACCGCATTCGTCCTGGAAGCTGGGCGTCCCGCTTTTGGCTTGACGGCGCGTCCGCTGGTGATGCAGACGACTTCCCAATGACCCGTCTGATGACACGCATTGCATTTGCTGTCTTTTGCGGGACACTTGCTGTCGTTCCCATGACGGTCTCGTCCACACCGCATGCACTGTTTGTTCGGATCCACCACTCTCGGTGCGCCGGTTGATGCAGATGCTGGCTTTTTCGTGTCGTGTTTGGCTGGAAGTACCTTGGACGGTTTCTTTGCGCAAACTTTACTGACAGTGCTCGCGTTTGACATCACTCCTGGCGATTCAAGGACCTTGCGCTGTAATTGTGCTGCCTCGATTGTCAGTGCTGTTCTTCCAATGTCCGCCCACGTCGCTGTAACCTGAGAATGCTGACGAAACAGTTCCTCCTGCATACTCGGATTGCGAAGACCTAGAAGAAATTGGTCGCGTAGGCGCTCCTCCAATGTGTTACCAAACTGACAGCCGGTCGCTATTGAGCGTAACTGATTTGTGAATTGGACGATGGATTGTTCTGGTTGACGAAAACACTGTCCAAACTTCACGCGCTCCAATAAGTAATTGGTGGCTGGCTTGTAATAGCCTTTGATCCTGGCGTATGTCTCATCTGCTATAGGCGTTGGTGCGAAATGATCCAGAACGAGGCGATAAAGCTCTGGTCCAACCCATTTGAGCAATAGGTTTCGACGTGCCGCCTGGACGGTGGCTTCAGCTCCGTCGAGATTGCTGCAACGTCGACTCCATTTGAGCCTATTTGAATGTTAATACTTCCACTTCCTCCGCTTAAGAGCTGAACTGAGAAAGTTTGAAACGACTAATCCGTTG